>JAWWEN010029968.1:0-15710 GCA_035582955.1 Sycophila texana | reverse complement strand
TTTTTTCATACATCAATATATGTTGAATGAATCATGTAAATATGAAAATTATTCCTTTTCCCATAATCTCAAAATAAATTGTCAAAATAAGGCCTTTTTTTCGGTCTCTAGAGTGGTGTTACCCCTTAAGGTACGGCATTTATGAAATCAATTTCACGTAATTTGCTACAAGGGATATATTTTCAGAGTAAGGAGTTAAAGTAAACAATATCTTAAATCGTATGTAAATTGTGACCTGAGGTGAAGTCGCAAATATAATACACACTTATACTAATATATTAGAATATATAACAACCTACCACAGATTTCACAAATGTCTTTTCCTGCAATTTTTCTTCCACTACTTCTACCTTTTTATTGGTGTTCTCTGGAACCGTGTCGATCGGAAAATAAGTTTGAATCAGTTTCGTAATTTTGTTATTCATTCCAATCATTGATCCAGATAATGGTTTTTGCTGATTTAATCTATTCATTGTTCTTTCGAAATTATCTTGTTTCATTTCAATAATATTTAGCTTTTCTAAAATCTTCTTTTGTACACCTAAAAAGTAAATTTGAAATAACCACTTTTTATAACTGAATCGAATTTTTGAAACCCTTCGGGAAAAAAATATTGTCATTAAAAATAAAATAATGAATTATTTTTTTTTTCCATTAACTCCGACCTCAATTATACAACCTTAAAAACATATTTACACTGACGTGACAGATTACGATGGCAGGCATAATTTTTGAGGTTTGAAAATTATTGGTGAGAAAATTAATAAAAACGAAATTTATTTATTTTGATAATTATGTTATATCTTTACCTTTTAGATATTAGACAATATTTAGCAACTAATGTATCGAATTTTTATCATAAATGGTTCAGAACATCCTGCCATCAATTCGTAAAGAGAGGATCAACATACATTTATGCAACTCTGTGCGTGAAGTAGTACTTGCGTACATCCTGTCACAAAGCCAATCTGAAACCATATCGCACTCTGTAACAATTTTAATTCCTAACGAACTACTACGCACGCCTGATGTCACAAACAAATCTCGTTTTTTCACACTTTTTTCCGATAAAATATAACTTCTCATTACTTGTAGCAATATTTATAACATTTATAATTGATCCATCATCGAGCATAATACAATTGTTTCTTTCGTCATTTATGTCTATTCGAGTCGTTTTTATTATTAGGATTTTGTATTGCTTTTCGTACGACCGTAAATTGGTAACTTCACCATGATAGTGAAGCTTCTCAACATGAATGTCATTTATGGAACAACTTTTTATGCTTTTAATGGAATCATATTCTGCTAATCTTTTCTCTATTTGTTGTAGCGGTTTATCGCCTTTTCTAATTAATTTTTTTAAAGAACTAATATGATTTTCAAAGGGAAACGCGCTAAAATTCTCCACAGTGCCAAAATTTTCAACATCTTTGCATAGGTGTATCAAATTATGAATGTTGAAGGTGACGTTTGCTTGTCCATAAATTTTTTGAAAATCGTACACAAACTGTACTAGTAAAAATTCAGCAAATCTAATTAATATTCTCCACGTTGCATATCAAAATTTTATTACTGATAATGATCATAGCAATATGTAATTTTAAGAAGTTATTGTAAATATCGGGTCTTAAAATATCTTTTAAAATAGAGGGACCGAAGTATAATAAAAAATGTCTAAATTCTGTCGCTTTCCACTGTTTCCAGTAACGCAGCGATCGTGCGCGTCTGTTAAAATCCGAAGGTAATATATGTTTCAAACTTTCAAGTCTTTCTGAAATTAATATTGAATTTTATCGTCTGAGAGTTTATATGTTTTAACTCGTCTACCTTTGTCGCCTATCCAGTGTCTTATTAGTTGTTTTGTAACACCTACGTACACTAAATGCATAGAATCTAAAGGCACATTTGAAACTAGGCCAAAATAAGGCACTTCGGTCAGAATAGTATTTCCACGTTGGTATTCGCCAATGTAGTTTAAATTTCTACATTCTAAATCGTTTCTTAATAACTCAGTACAATATCTTTGAAGATCGTGAATACTCTTGGTAGGAAAAGAGACTGAAGAAAAATATTTGCCTTCTATTAAACATTTACTGCAGCTAAAATACCCACTATGATATTTCGTGCATAAAATAAAAGATTTTGCGGGTGCATCGCAAATAAGTCCGTTCAGTCTCACATTGCATAATGTACTACGGTATTAACATACATACGGATTAACATCCACTTGTTATTATCTCTGACAATTCTTTAACAAATCTGTTTAAAAATATATTTTGGTCTTCCGGCTTTTTAGTACCGCAATAAACACCAACAAGATAAACTGGCTCTAATTCAAAATCCTTAATCAAAATTACCCACAATCCTTTTTCCGAAGAATTCCCAACAATGGGTGCTCCGTCCATATTGACTAATAATTCGATATTGTCAAATTTCATTTTCCGTGCATACGAGTTTCTATAATCTTTTTTAAACAATTTTTTACACCAATGTGACAGTACTGTCCACTGTCCATATCTACAACATCACAAAATTGTGGAGTTTGCAATAAAGTCCGAGGGTCTTTCGGAAATTGTGCTTCAGTATATTTTTTCAAAATTGTTAATAATGCTTTTATAGCATTTTGAGGAATTTGATATTCTTTAGTCCAATGAGTAACTTCTTCACGAAATTTTCCATTTTTGTCTAATTCAAGATTAATATCAAAATCAAACTGAAAGTCAATGTCTTCATCTAGAATGCTACTTGCGTCACTATCACTGAAGCGGTACTCATTACTTGAAGCACTACAGCAATCATTATCTGACTCAATGTGCATGTCACCTTCATCATTTTCATTAATATTGACTTCACTTGCAAATGTACACGATTGACCATCCATTGTCAAAGAAAATTTCTGCAAATTAACGTCTACTGTTTCTTCAGAACGATACTGCTGTATTGGATCGATAGGCAATGTAAGCTCTGAATCTACAGAAGTAAGAATGTGATCATTTTCCTTATCAGTTTCTTCAGAAAGACGATCTTCTACTACTAGATGCGAAGCTAAGGTACATTCTGAAACTGAATCTTCTGAACTTGATATTGAAGGAATGTCTACTTTAACATTTTCTTCAGAAACTAAATCACGAGAAATATTAAATTCCTCTAAATCAGACGCAGTGCGTTGTTGAGCTAATCGTCGTAATTTACGAGAGCTTGTTGCAGGTACGCCTCTCCTTTTCTTCGGCATCTCTCATCAACTGATCTATTTATGAATTAAAGTAAATTTTGTAAGATTTAATTTGTAAAATTTTGTAAGGTAGTTCTTATGTAATGTTTAATAGTCAACCGACGGTTAATTTAAAAAAGATTATTATATTAGAATTTTAATACAATTTAAATTGTTCTAATGATTTCTAAGATCATACTCTCATTTAATTTAATATAATTTGAACAAACTCAATTGACTAGGCTACCGATACAAAGTCTATAAATATATAATATATATCGTTCTTCGGAAATTTTTCTTCTTTTATGAATAATAGTAGAAAAATGACCTGGACGATCTTAACTAAATTGATTATGTTCAAAACATTAAGATCTAATTATGTGACTATTTTGGTCATGTTCTTGAATGTAATTCTTTTATAAGAGGTCCTCTGAAGGTCAATTAAAAATTTAAATTTCGCGCCAACATTTAGCAGACAAAAAATCAAATATATTTCCCTTATAACAAATGACAAAAATTAAATTATAACAAATAACGAGTTAATTTCCCTCCGTTATGTAATTACCCTGGTGGAAAAGTAAGCTAACAAGTTTCTTAGCTTGTAAACGCAGCAGGAGAGCATAACTTCGAATCACGGATTTTATTTTTTTTTTTATTATTTTTTTTATTTTTTAGAATCACGGATTTTATTTTAACAGTATCAAGTTTTCTTACGGTTTTTTTTTATAAATAAATAAACTATCACTACTTTCTAACCACTTTTAGCTGTTATAAAAATATATATAACAAAAAAGAATTGCCATGCCACCGGGAAATTTTTGCCTTTTAATTTGACACCATGGAACCTCCTTAATTGAGTAATTTACCATAGATAGCAAAAACATTCAAGATCTGCCCAAGAACTAACTAAGAAATGGCCAAGAACTGGCTAAGAAAATCTAAGATCTGGATGACTTTGCATTCTTGAAATGACGACGGTGGCGATTGTTATTGACATTTGAAAATGAAGGAGTATTATGCTACAATTAACTAAACAAGAGAGACCCCTTCCATCTAATGCGCCCGTGCATATAAATACAGCAATTCAGCACAAATACAGAGTAACGAAGTACACGATCCGTACATCGAAATGTAGTTACGTCATAGGATATACAATTATAAAGTAATCGAAATGTAGTTACGTCATAGGATATACAATTATAAAGTAATCGAAATGTAGTTACGTCATAGGATATACAATTATAAAGTAACTGAACGCAGAACAAATTAATATCCTCGCTACAAAAAACATGCATCACTGGAAATTTGTATGGGAAAATCCTTGTACATTTTATCCCCAATTTGCATAATGCATACTATTTAAAAAAAATACGGGAACATGTGCGTAAATTTAACGGAGCTTTTCGAATAAAATTGGCAGGGATTTTCCCGTAAAAATTTCCAGTGTAATTAACCGTCCCACGATTAGATTTTTTCACGTATTTCACGTGTTTAAGGTGAGCTTCTGTAAATAATAGATATTATGTTAAGTAAACATAGTTATAATTAATTATTTCTGGGAAAATTTGTAATTTTTCTTTCACTCAACCACTTATTGCGCAATTACTAATAAGTACTATTTTTGCATATACTGTGTAAGTCGATGCTGCGATCGGCCACGAGCGCATAATAGTATCTAATAAAAGAATTCTGAATATATGTTTTAGCCATAAACTAAAAATGTGTCCGCACTTTAAAAAAATTATTTACTTCATTAATGTCTGAAGAAATATTTATGATGTTAATAATACTATTTATTTTAGCTGCTTATTAAACAAATATTTATGAAAAAAGTTTGAGCTATTTATTGTTATTTATTCTAAAACGCGGCTGCGATGCACCTCTACAGACAAACAGTACCAAAAGAAGGCACGCAACAGGCACTCTAAAGTGGACTGCACCAGACAATTCGCAGCGAATAATCGGAGGGGTTTTGTCGGGAAACATGTTAAAGCTGCAGCGAATCGCGAGACCATCGTTGCCTGGGACAGCGGAGAAACTTAATTCGGCATAGTTTCTGTACTTTAGGGTACATGTTCAATCTCCAACTTAATTGTATACTCCGCGCATGCTGCGCTATTCCTTCGTTTTTATTTTTCACTTATTTAATTTTGTTTTATTATTTTGCGGTGCGGCCCAAAGGGGTAAAAACGGCAATTTCTGGTAGCGAGTAACCATATCGAAGGTAATTATTAAGAAGCTGTTTTTTTTTACCACCATCGTACATTAATGAAATGATTCTAAAACAGTATTTCCGATTTTTTCATGTAATATTTTTATGAACGTTTGCATTGTAATATAAACATTTCATGAAATATTGTTATGAATGTTCCCGCAACTTTTCAAGCAAATTTCCGTATAGATATAAAGATAGAGATTTAATATATCCGAAATTAGTTAGTCTATCAAATGATTCGAAACACATTAAAAAATTTTCATTAACTATTTATAAATAAGTTCCTGCTAACTGTCAATTAAGCTTATTTTCTATATTCCATCACCGAAATGAAATAAAATAATTAAATAATTAATTTAAAAAATGTTTTAAAAAATGTCGAAAACGATGAACTATTTAAAAAATATTAAAAAATGAAAACCATGTACCAGAGACTATGTTATTATGAAATGTTTCTACAAACTTTTCTGCAAGCTTTCTACCAAGTTTCATTTTAACGTTTAATACCAAAAATTAAGTTTGCAATCGAATGATTCAAAAAATTTTCCACGATAATTAGGTGAAAAATGACAAGAAACAAAAACCTTTCAAGAAATTTTTGTGGAAATGTTATTGCAAGCTTTCTGCCAAGTTACATTGCAATGTTTAATTCCGACAATTAAACTTGCAATAAAATACTTCTTAAAATTTTTCAAAATAATTCGGCGAAATATTATATGGGAAATTTCAAAAACCTTTCAAGTAATGTTTGTAGAAACGTTTCTCCAAGATTTCGAGCAAATTTCCGTTTTCGATTGAAAATACCCGAAATTAATTATTCAATGAAATGATTAGAAAAACACTTGATGAATTCTTTTAAAAATATTAAAAAATGTTAATTACAAAACTTCTCACCACCATTTTAAACATTCAAAAAATATGTAACAATGAATAATTGAATGAATAAACTATCACATTTAAATTTATAATTATTATAAAAGCTTTTGGTAATTACATGTTCTTATGTAATTTTGTTGTTAAAAAACTGTTTACATGCATTTATGATCATAAAACATTAAATATTAATCTGAATTAGGATTGTAATATACAGGAAAGATAATAATAAAATAATAATAAATAATACAAAAGGATATTAATAATACCGAAATTAATAAATACCTTGAATGAATTTGTGTAGTAGCAAGCGACTGGTGATGGCCAGGTGGAAACTGGAACAGCTAACAAGAGACGAACTCAAATAGCTACGTAGAGGTACTTCTACTCCTTACTGCACAACCCTCCGCTACATCTATACTATACAGTTTCACAGGCTATGTACTATTGTTGTACTATGTATAGGCTGTTGAAAAATACCTACAAAAATAAAATCATTTGTAAAGGTACTATGAACAAAAATTTAGAAAAAAAATTTAGAAAAAGTATAAGCAAGGAACGAATTAAAATGAAAATTGCATAGGTGATTGAATAATTTACAGTTTTATACTTACAATGAAACAGCGTACTGACAGTAGTCGAGTTGAAGTACAGCTTCGTACAGCACTATAGGTGGAATAGATGATCGACTACTAATATAAGACTTATAGCCACTCGTGCATCCAGTATCCAGTTACATACAGCTATACTGTAGAAAAATAAGACTACATCTGCAAAACAAATATACTTCAATTTAATTCATGTACAAATTCATGTACAAATTTTGTTACAATAAATAAATAAAATTAAGAAGCATTACAATAAATAAATTGTAATAAAATAATACACAAGGTGTGCGTACCTTAATTAATTATAAAATGGTGTACAAATGATCGCAGTGAAAAAGAGTAACAATTACTGTTATTATATACAAACACCATTAAATACTTTAACTTCTAGTCAGCGAGTACAATTAATATTAAACAAGTCTTTAACTGATAGTACTTTACAACTGTTAATCAAAAAATCAGTAAGAATCTGCATCGCAGAAATGTTAAAAATAATGCTTCTCAAATTTGTTATTCCTTTACTATATTATAATAATGACTCTATTTTTTATTTTTTGAAATATTTATTACTAATTAAATTATTACTTATGTTAGGTTAGAATTTTACCTAATGAGTATACAACTGTACATAAATGTGTATAGCTAATTAATATTAACAATATTATTATAAGCTTAATCAATTATTAACAAAAAATATTTTATATAAGATAACTGAATCCGCAAATATAAACGAACACGTGCATGCATCACCTAACCATATTTATGCGACACGCGTACTTGTATGCATCCAAAATAATATTCAAAATATTTATTAATCAAACTTACGTGTTTATGCTGATATATAATATCACACAGACTTACTGCGATGCACAAGATTCCGGCACACAATTTCACAATTAAATATAAAATTAGAAATTCCGCAATGCCGATGTCGATTGCCAGTCGTCCTCGTGCAAAAACGGAAGCGCGGGAGAGAACGGCCATATTATAGACACTGGTCAGGCCGGAGCTCTACATTACCAACATTCACACGGTTATCGCGTCGTTCGCTGCAAAGAGCGCGCGAATTTTAAAATTAAGAATATCAGAAATTTAAAAAAAATAGTGTAAAAAAATGAAATTTAGCCACGTGTGAGTACGCAGCAATATTTCATAAATTATTATGTAACTAACAATGTCTCTGCCAATTTTCAGTGAAGTTTCTGTGTAATGTTTAATTAAATAAACCTTGCAATAAAATCTTTCGTGTTTAAAAAATTATTTATTTTAATCAAAATTTCGAATCTGTTTCAAATGTATAATTAGCGCGAAATTAATGTTAAAATATTTTGTTGAATTAATGTGGAAATATTTTGTAAAATTTGTTGAATCATTTCATTGCAAGATTCAAATTCGATATTAAACATAACTTACGGAACTTGGTACAAAGCTTGCAGAAACGTTTCTAGAAACCTTACTACAAAGATTCTAAAAATGTTTCTTGAAATCTTTCGCCGAAATATTTTGTAAAATTTGTTGAATCATTTCATTGCAAGCTTCATTTTTGGTATTAAACACAACTACGGAACGAGTATGTCGAAACTCGAATCTTAAAAATCATTGCAATCAGCAATAATTGTTGGTCGAAACACTTCGAATACTTTACAAGAAATTTTTCTCAAAATATTTCTGTTAGCTTACTGCCAAGTTACATTGCGATGTTTAATACCGAGAATTAAGCTTGCAATGAGATGATTGAACAACTTTTTAACAATATTTCGGTGAAAAATTCCAAGAAATATTTCAAAAACCTCTCAAGCAATGTTTCTAGAAAAGTTTATGCAAGCTTTCTACCAAGTTCCGTAGTTATGTTTAATACCGAAAATTAATCTTGCAATTAAATAATTCGACAACTTTTTCAAATTATTTCGGCTAAATATTTCAAGAAACATTTCAAATACTTTTCAAGAAATGTTTCTACAAACGTTTCTGAAAACTTTCTATCAAGTTCCGAAGTTATGTTTAATAACGAAAATTAATCTTGTAATGAAATAATTCGACAACTTTTTCAAATTATTTCGGCTAAATATTTCAAGAACATTTCAAATACTTTTCAAGAAATGTTTGTACAAACGTTTCTGAAAACTTTCTACCAAGTTCCGAAGTTATGTTTAATAATGAAAATTAATCTTGTAATGAAATAATTCTACAACTTTTTCAAAATATTTCGGCAAGATTTCAAGAAACATTTTTAAAATCTTTCTAGTAATGTTTCTAGAAACGTTTCTGCAAGCTTTCTACCAAGTTCCGTAGGTATGTTTAATACCGAAAATTAATCTTGTATTGAAATAATTCTACTTTTTCAAAATATTTCGGCGAAATATTTCAAGAAACATTTCAAATACTTTTCAAGAAATGTTTCTACAAACGTTTCTTGAAAAGTATTTGAAATGTTTCTTGAACTTTCCGTAGGTATGTTTAATACCGAAAATTAATGTTGCAATGAAATGATTCAACAAATTTTACAAAATATTTCGGTGAAATATTTCAAGAAACATTTTTAAAATCTTTCTAGTAATGTTTCTAGAAACGCTTCTGCAAGCTTTCTACCAAGTTCCGTAGGTATGTTTAATACCGAAAATTAATGTTGCAATGAAATGATTCAACAAATTTTACATAATACTTCGGTGAAATATTTCAAGAAACATTTTGAAAATCTTTCTAGTAATGTTTCTAGAAACGTTTCTGCAAGCTTTCAACCAAGTTCCGTAGGTATGTTTAATAAAGAAAATTAATCTTGTATTGAAATAATTCTACAACTTTTTCAAAATATTTCGGCGAAATATTTCAAGAAACATTTTTAAAATCTTTCTAGTAAGGATTTTAGAAACGTTTCTGCAAGCTTTCTACCAAGTTCCGTAGTTATGTTAAATGCCGAAATTTAATCTTGCAATGAAATAATTCGACAACTTTTACAAAATATTTCGGTGAAATATTTCAAGAAACATTTCAAATACTTTTCAAGAAATGTTTCTACAAACTTTTCTGCAAGCTTTCTACCACGTTTCATTGTAATGTTTAATACCGAAAATTAATGTTGCAATGAAATGATTCAACAATTTCTTCAAAATATTTCGGTGAATTATTTCAAGAAACATTTCAAAAACTTTTCAAGAAATGTTTCATGTAAGGTTTCTGCAAGTTCTACAAAATATTTCACAGAATATTTTAATTGGATTTTTTGTTAATGTTTCTGCAATCTTTCATGAAACATTTTCTGAAATATTCTTTCAACATTTCCGTGAAATATTTTGAGAAATATTTCTGTAACATTTTTGAATCATTTCACTGAAATATATATTTTTTTAAGCTATAATAATTCCATGAAATAATTTTACAATATTGTAGAAATATTTCTAGACATATTTCTATGCAATGTTTTTGCAAGGTTTCGGTAAGTTCTACGCAAGGTTTTCGCAAGTTTTCACTGAAACATTTCTCTGAATCATTCATAGAAATATTTCATGCTATGTGGGTATGGCACGGCACAGCATTCGAAATAAGGCGACTGGACAGGGTTTATCATGCTATATACACTCAATTCCGCTTTCAGTAGGGGAGAACAGTACGGTACAGCATTACTATCTCCGATTCTATGCTAACTTTAAAGCAAGTAGACGACATGCTACGGCACAGCATTCGATATAAGGCGACTGGTCAGGGTTTGTCAAAGCTAATCACTCAATTCCGCATACAGTAGGGGCGTACAGTACAGATGCAGCATTACTATCGCCGATTCCACGCTAATAATTCCAAGACGTGTAGTCGATATGGCACGGCACAGCATTCGATATAAGGCGACTGGTCAGGGTTTATCAATGCTATACACTCAATTCCGCTTTCAGTAGGTGATAACAGTACGGATACAGCATTACTATTGCCGATTCTATGCTAATTCTAAATCAAGTAGTCGATATGCTACGGCACAGCATTCGAAATAAGGCGGCTGGTCAGGGTTTATCAAGGCTGTCTCAATTCCGCTTTCAGTAGGGGCGAACAGTACAGATGCAAGCATTACTATCGCTGATTCCACGCTAATTCTAAGACATGTTGTCGATAAGCTACGGGACAGCAACTGAAAGTAAAGCGACTGGTCAGGGTCTATCCAGAGCAATACACTCAATTCCGATTTCAGGAGGCGGGAACAGTACAGATGCAGCATTACTATCGCCGTTTCCATGCTAATGCTAAGACGTATAGTCGATATGCTACGTCTCAGCATTTGAATTAAGGCGACTAGTCAGGGTTTGTCAAAGCTATTCACTCAATTCCGCATGCAGTAGGGGCGTACAGTTCAGATGCAGCATTACTATCGCCGATTCCACGCTAAATACTTCCAAGGCGTGTAGTCGATATGGCACGGTACCGTACTGTTCTCCCCTACTGAAAGCGGTATTGAGTGGTGTATATAGCATGATAAACCCTGACCAGTCGCCTTATATCGAGTGCTGTGCCGTGCCATATCGACTACCTGCTTTAGAATTAGCATAGAATCGGCGATAGTAATGCTGTATCCGTTACTGTTCTCCCCTACTGAAAGCGGAATTGAGTGTATAGCTTTGTAGCTTTAAAAAACCCTGACTAGTCGCATTATAATTGAATGCTGTGCCGTAGCATATCGACTATACGCTTCGGAATTAGCGTGGAATCGGCGATAGTAATGCTGAATCTGTACTGTTCACCCCTACTGAAAGCGAAACTGAGTGTATAGCTTTGATAAACCCTGACCCGATTATATCGAATGCTTGTGCCGTAGTATACTACTTGCTTTAGAATTAGCATACAATTGACGATCGTAATGCTGCCTCTGTATACTGTTCGCCCCTACTGAAAGCGGAATTGAGTGTACAGCTTTGATAACCCTGACCAGTCCCCTTATATAGAATGCTGTGCCGTGGCATGTCGACTACTTGCTTTAGAGAATTAGCATAGAATCGGCGATAGTAATTGCTGCATCTGTACTGTTCGCCCCTACTGAAAGCGGAATTGAGTGTATAGCTTTGACAAACCCTGACTAGTCGCCTTATATCGAATGCTGTGCCGTATCATGTCGTCTACTTGCTTTAAAATTAGCATAGAATCGGCGATAGTAATGCTGTATCCGTACTGTTCTTCCCTACTGAAAGCGGAATTGAGCTTATTGCTTTGATAGACCCTGACCTGCCGCCTTATATCGAATGCTGTGCCGTACCATATCGACTTCACGCCTCAGTATTAGCGTGGAATCGGCGATAGTAATAATGCTGCATCTGTACTGTTCGCCCCTACTGAAAGCGCCTTATATCGAATGCTGTGCCGTGCCATATCGACTACCTGCTTTAGAATTATTAGCATAGAATCGGCGATAGTAATTGCTGCATCTGTACTGTTCGCCCCTACTGAAAGCGGAATTGAGTGTATAGCTTTGACAAACCCTGACTAGTCGCCTTATATCGAATGCTGTGCCGTATCATGTCGTCTACTTGCTTTAAAATTAGCATAGAATCGGCGATAGTAATGCTGTATCCGTAATGTTCTTCCCTACTGAAAGCGGAATTGAGTGTATATAGCATGATTAAATATAGCAATAATGCTATATAATTATATAAATAATGTATATAATTGGATGTTATTTATTATATAATGTATATATGTATATAATATTATATAATGTATATAAAATATATAATTGGATATCCAATGCTGTGCCGTAGCATATCGACTATACGTCTTAGCATTAGAGTGGAAACGGCGATAGTAATGCTGCATCTATACCGTTCCCCCCTACTGAAAGCGGAATTGAGTGTATAGCTTTGACAAACCCTGACTAGTCGCCTTATATCGAATACTGAGCCGTATCATGTCGTCTACTTGCTTTAAAATTAGCATAGAATAGGCGATAGTAATGCTGTATCCGTACTGTTCTCCCCTACTGTAAGCGGAATTGAATGTATAGCTTTGATAGACCCTGACTAGTCGCATTATAATTGAATACTGTGCCGTAGCATATCGACTACTTGCTTTATAATTAGCACAGAATCGGCGATAGTAATGCTTGCATCTGTACTGTTCACCCCTACTGAAAGCGGAACTGAGTGTATAGCTTTGATAGACCCTGACTTGTCGCATTATAATTGAATAATGTGCCGTAGCATATCGACTACACGCCTCAGGATAAGCGAGGAATCGGCGATAGTAATAATGCTGCATCTGTACTGTTCGCCCCTACTGAAAGCGGGATTGAGTGTATTGCTCTGGATAGACCCTGACCAATCGCTTTACTTTCAGTTGCTGTCCCGTAGCATATCGACTACATGTCTTAGAATTAGCGTGGAATCGGCGATAGTTATGCTTGCATCTGTACTGTTCACCCCTACTGAAAGCGGAACTGAGTGAATAGCTTTGATAAAGCCTGACCAGTCGCATTATAATTGAATGCTGTGCCGTAAGCATATCGACTACTTGATTTAGAAAGTAGCATAGGAATCGACGATAGTAATGCTGTATCCGTACAGTTCTCACCTACTGAAAGCGGAATTGAGTGTATAGCATTGATAAACCCTGACCAGTCGCCTTATATCGAATGCTGTGCCGTGCCATATCGACTACACGCCTTGGAAGTGTTTAGCGTGGAATCGGCGATAGTAATGCTGCATCTGAACTGTTCGCCCGTACTGAAAGCGGAATTGAGTGTATAGCTTTTGAAAAAACCCTGACTAGTCGCCTTAATTCAAATGCTGAGACGTAGCATATCGACTATACGTCTCTTAGCATTAGCATGGAAACGGCGATAGTAATGCTGCATATGAACTTGTTCGCCCCTACTGAAAGCGGAATTGAGTGTATATAGCATGATTAAATATAGCATTATATCCAATGCTGTGCCGTAGCATATCGACTATACGTCTTAGCATTAGAGTGGAAACGACGATAGTAATGCTGCATCTGTACCGTTCCCCCCTACTGAATGCGGAATTGAGTGTATATAGCATGATGATCCCTGACCAGTCGCCTTATATCGAATGCTGTGCCGTGCCATATCGACTAACTGCTTTAGAATTATCAGCATAGAATCGGCGATAGTAATTGCTGCATCTGTACTGTTCGCCCCTACTGAAAGCGGAATTGAGTGTATAGCTTTGACAAACCCTGACTAGTCGCCTTATATCGAATGCTGTGCCGTATCATGTCGTCTACTTGCTTTAAAATTAGCATAGAATCGGCGATAGTAATGCTGTATCCGTAATGTTCTTCCCTACTGAAAGCGGAATTGAGTGTATATAGCATGATTAAATAATATAGCATTATATCCAATGCTGTGCCGTAGCATATCGACTATACGTCTTAGCATTAGAGTGGAAACGACGATAGTAATGCTGCATCTGTACCGTTCCCCCCTACTGAATGCGGAATTGAGTGTATATAGCATGATGATCCCTGACCAGTCGCCTTATATTGAATGCTGTGCCGTGCCATATCGACTACCTGCTTTAGAATTATTAGCATAGAATCGGCGATAGTAATGCTGTATCCGTACTGTTCTCCCCTACTGTAAGCGGAATTGAGTGTATAATATAGCATGATAAATCTTGACCTGCCTTATATCGAATGCTGTGCCGTAGCATATCGACTACATGTCTTAGAATTAGCGTGGAATCGACGATAGTCATGCTGCATCTGTACTGTTCCCGTCTACTGAAAGCGGAATTGAATGTATAGCTTTGATAGACCCTGACTAGTCGCATTATAATTGAATGCTGTGCCGTAGCATATCGACTACATGTCTTAGAATTAGCGTGGAATCGACGATAGTAATGCTTGCATCTGTACTGTTCACCCCTACTGAAAGCGGAACTGAGTGTATAGCTTTGATAGACCCTGACTTGTCGCATTATAATTGAATAATGTGCCGTAGCATATCGACTACACGCCTCAGGATAAGCGAGGAATCGGCGATAGTAATAATGCTGCATCTGTACTGTTCGCCCCTACTGAAAGCGGAATTGAGTGTATTGCTCTGGATAGACCCTGACCAGTCGCTTTACTTTCAGTTGCTGTCTCGTAGCATATCGACTACATGTCTTAAGAATTAGCGTGGAATCGGCGATAGTTATGCTTGCATCTGTACTGTTCACCCCTACTGAAAGCAGAACTGAGTGAATAGCTTTGATAAAGCCTGACCAGTCGCATTATAATTGAAAGCTGTGCCGTAAGCATATCGACTACTTGATTTAGAATTAGCATAGGAATCGACGATAGTAATGCTGTATCCGTACAGTTCTCACCTACTGAAAGCGGAATTGAGTGTATAGCTTTTGAAAAAACCCTGACTAGTCGCCTTAATTCAAATGCTGGGATGTAGCATATCGATTATACGTCTTAGCATTAGCATGGAAACGGCGATAGTAATGCTGCATCTAAACTGTTCGCCCCTACTGAAAGCGGAATTGAGTGTATATAGCATGGATCCCTCACCAGTCGCCTTATATCGAATGCTGTGCCGTGCCATATCGACTACATGTCTTAGAGTTAGCGTGTAATCGACGATAGTAATGCTGCATCTGTACTGTTCCCGCCTACTGAAAGCGGAATTGAATGTATAGCTTTGATAGACTCTGACCAGTCGCCTTATATCGAATGCTGTGCCGTGCCATTGTGACGTTCAGTGAATTTGCGGAAAATAAAATTCGAAATCAAAATTCAATTATCGGTAATTTATCAACTGTCAGCGGACCGTCGGTAAAACCGCGAACGGATTTATCAATCATTGGAGGATACTCGA
>JAWWEN010029957.1:0-15711 GCA_035582955.1 Sycophila texana | reverse complement strand
CTCTCTCTCTCTCTCTCTCTCTCTCTCTCTCTCTCTCTCTCTCTCTCTCTCTCTCTCTCTCTCTCTCTCTCCTTTCCTCTGTCTCTTCCTTTCTCTCTCCTTGCCTTTACGTGCGCACCGGCGTCCTCGAGACTTCGCTTCGGAGGAGAGACCCGCGGTTACTGACCACAACACTAACGCAGCCGCCCTTTTCCTTCCCTTCTACATTTTTTTATAGTCTTTTTTTCGCCGACGCAAACTCGTTTGCTCGCGCCAGCGTCATTGTGCTGTCGCCGGGTCGCGCCGATCTTATTCTTATAGGCGACCTCGCGAGCGTGGGTGGCGCGGGAGTACCCTCCCCCTGGACCCCTTCTGACCGCGCGCGGAGCTTCGACCCACTGGAAAAGAAGGAGAGGGAAGGGCCGATCGCGGCCGATTTATATGTAGGCTGCGCTTATTCTCGCGCGTGCAAATCGGCGGGATGGAGGGCAGCCGGATGTATGAGGTGCAGGCGAGCGCGCACGCCGTCGGCTTTTATGAGCAGGGAATATCGCGTGTGTATGGAAAAATAGCCGGTTGTGGAATGCACCGGGGGGAGCTCGTACATTTGGAATACATTTTAAAAGTTCTTAAAACGTTACCCTTTTTACCCGCGCGTGCACTTCTTTTTCGCCTCGTTATTTGAAGGATAATACTGCGGCTAAAAGTAGCTGCAATGGAATTTTTGGAAATCCTCTCTTAAAAAAGTGATGACCGGATATTGTGTAGCCACGAAAACATGAATGTGATGATTGGTTCGTGGATGGAACTGTTGTTTATATTTAAAATATTTGAAACGAATTTTTTCTGTACGTTCCTGTTTTAAAAAAAATAGATAATGTTGTGAAGCATTTAAAAGAAGATTAAGTGGCTTCAGCATTCAAAGAGTATTGGCGTAAAGCTATAATACTTCTATTTGAATAATTAAAGAAGTTTATGATCCTTTAGTTTTATTAGCAGATTCATGAAATGATTATCAAAATTTAAAATTTTTTAATCTCTCTAAAATATATGTTTAAATAAGCGCAAAAATAAGCATATATTAAAAAATGAAACGCACAAAGTACATTGGATTTAGAGGGTTAAATTATTAAAAAAAAAAAGGGAATATTAAAGTAATTATAAAAAATTATTAATAGATAGATAGATTGTTCTTTATTTCCTTGTATAAAAATTATTAATATTAAAGTATTAAATTATAAAAAAATAAATATTTTAATTACCATTTTAATAATCATCTTTTGTGTTGAATGAATAAATTGATACTGCCAACTTCTTTTAAAATGTACTTATAACTTAACTATCTGACCTACAGTAAAATATATAAATGTTAATTAATTAATCAAAGAATAATGGCCGGTCACAATAATATAATATACTAAATTAGGTTGTTTATATAAACAAAAAAATAATTATTTCATTTGAAAATTAAACAAAAATAAATGACTTAAATTTTCTTTTCAACATTTTATGTCAGATCTCATTAAACGTTTATGTAAGCAACCCAATTGCAATTAATATTACAATACATTTACCATTGCTAAACTCCTCTTCACTGAAATATGCATTAGCATATATGGATATGGATATATATGAATATGTATATATAAAAACAAATGTTTGTTTTATACACAGAGAGAATGGTTAAAAAAATATTACATTTCTTACAAAATTTACATTGCGTGCAAGATTCATCAAGAAGTCTATAATTTTTATGAAGATCTTAATAAAATTTGTCATTTTTACAGCTACTTTTAAGGTAATTTTTATTAAACCATTCTCTTTGTATATTGCATTCGATGATCCTGTAGGAGAGACGGTGCGTTTTTTATGCAACGTCTAGGCAGTGGCAATGCAGGTTGCACACTGCGTATTCCATGTCGTTGAACATTGAAAACTTATTACTAAGAAAGCTATAACGGGGGCAGCTACGTTAAATGCAATTCTATCAATTAAAAAAACTATTTTAAATTAAACTAATTTTAATGAATTTAACGTTACGAGGAAATTAAGGGTGGAGTACTATCATATGCACTAATTGCATTCGATGACGCTGTAGGAGAGACATTGCGTTTTATGCAACGTCTAGGCAGTGGCTTTCCTGGTAGCACACTGCATATTCCTTGTCGTTGAACATTGAAAACCTACTGCTAAAAAAGCTACAACGGGTGTTACCTACGTCAAATGCAATACTATCAATTAAAAAAAAAACTATTTTTAATTTAAATTTTAATGATTTTAATTTTACGAGGAAGTTAAGGGTGGGGTACTATCAAATTGTCACCAGGTGTGACATTTAATTTTTAACTAAGGGGCCGAGGAATGTATCAATTGCAAATATAACCTATAATTATTAAGGGTAGGTATCGCGGCCTAAATTTCAATTTAAGTACCGTAAAGCACTCACAGTCGCGGATTCCCTCGTTGCAGACGACGGCAGCTTGGCCTCCATCGTCATCTTCTGCACCATGAGTAACCAGAGATCCCTTCGAACCCCACTTATACATATCAAAATCCAATTCAATGAAATTTCACTGATTCCCTGTGAAAATCAGGCAAAACCGAATTTTCTCTGGAAATCAGTGAAAGTTTACGGAAAAGGATTTAGACAGTATCAGAGTTCGAATTTACACCGAAGACCGAGGTCAAGGTACACAGAGACAACAATGGGAATTCGCATAAGATGCCACCCTTAAGAAGGAATCAATATGATGATTACTAATGAAGGGAGCAGCCGAATACATTAATTCCCATTGGTGCTTCTGCACTTTCGCTGAGACATCCAGAAACTTCATAAGAAGTTGATGAACTTGTAGAAATTAGATGAAGGTAGCAGACAAATTCTTTCTCTGAAATAATATACAAACGCAGGTTAACGTTTGTTTAATAATTTTTTCATTAGAAAAGACTAATTAATAATTATTGCTTTTATTTGCTTTAAGAACGGTAAGTTTTGATAAATTAAATTAACAAAATGAAATTCATACAAAATCTTTTTGTATTTCAGCACCATGAAACCGGATATTTACTAATTAAGCAAATTGCTCCTTTAAATACTTGCGCAACATTCTGCCATCGTTTCTTTAAACAGACGATACTTTCAGGAGACGCTTATTACCCTCACTTAGTTAAAGAAATTGTAAATTAAAAAAATTCTTATTTACTCAAGTTCACTAGAATAAACTTGCGTTTGATAAAAAAAATAATTTCTTTATTTCCCGTTCAATATTTCGGAGTTTCATTTACCCCAGCTTTACTTATCGACCGGAATATTACAAATTGTAGATTTTAAAGAGGAAAATTTTCGATATTTTCCATTTACGCCGAGTGTAAAGATAAATTTTATGCCTTATTTCCAGTGCCTTTATGGCGTTTTGCGCTCTATTTCGCGATTGGTGCGGTTTTTTTCCTGCTCTTCTTTTTCTGTTCGCTCCTTCTTTAGCTTCGCCGGGAATGCGGCGGTATACGTTCGCCGCTCTCGATACACACAAATACGTTTCGAGTTTTACTATGGGCAATATACAGAGAATTATATTGTCTAGTAAATAAAAGCCCTTAAAATTTATCGTCCGATATTTATAATATCGATTCATCCCTTTTTTTTATAGCCTATTTTTCGACAAGCATTCATCTCCGTCTTAAAATAAACAAGAAAAAAAGATGCGCATTTATTCCATTAAGCTTTCTGCAAATAGTTAAATAAAGGAAGCGAATATTCGTTTCGTTCTTAGATCGCAACTTCAACGGAGACCTGTAACTTTTAATTGACTGGACAAATCCAAGGCCCTTCACCCGCTTAATTTTTTTTTATATATATAATATATAAACTTATAATAAACTTAAGAACTTCCTTTTGCTTAGGAATTTTTAAAAAAATAAATTTTATAATAATTAGAAAATTAAAAACCTAATTAATTCGTTAATCTATTTAAACGAATTCAAACTTCTTTGTCTATTAAAAGAGAAATATCAAATTCAAGTCAAAGTGTGTGGAATTTTGGCGCTATAAACAGAAAATTTATGCGTTCAATTTAACTAATAAAAGTGTTTCTATAAATGATTCACAACATCCTGTCGTCGTATTTTTAAAAAGAAGATTTAATATAGGCAGTGTATCCATTAATCAATCGCTATTCTAAATACGTCACAACATCCTGTCATCGACTTTTTTTTAAGAGAAGATTGCGAATAACAAAAAAAAATCGAAGCCGATTGTTAATAATAATAACAAATTTTTTTCAACCTAGGCATTTCTGACGAACGCTGTGACAAAACTACAACTGTACGTGCAGCAAGTGAATGCGTCGCTGGAGGAAACCAGTCAAAATGTCTTGTCAAACATGCCGAAAGTTTTGCGAGACACGCAAATGCTGCAGCAGGAGGCACTGGCACTCAAGGATAAGATGCAGTTCGTAAAACAGGAATTGGAAAATGTTCGTTATTTTCGCTACTCAATCTCACTTGATTTGCTTATCTGAATGGAGCATATTGCTTTTCGTAACATTTGCAAGTAAATACAGTGAAAAACTAAATTAAAAAAAAAGATAGAGGAAAAGAGTCGTTTGTATGCTAATAGTATTGCATCTTCGTCGTGTTTATGTATGAAGAAGTGCATGTACGGGATCGCGCACGATTAAAAAGTATCTCAAGAATATTGCCGCAATTAAAATGTTTTCAAGGAATTCCATACTCAGAGCAATTTGCTAAGCCTTAAAAGTAAAAGTAACGCATACGATTAAAAAGTATCTTGACGATATTGCCATCATTAAAATGTTTCCACAGAATTTCATGTTCAGCTCATCTATTAAACTTTAAAAAGAAAACTACTAAAATTTTATTGTAAAATTAGTTTGTACAGTTACATGCAAAATGCGATTATTATTTTCTATGCAAAATGCAATTAGAAAGTAAATTCTTTATAACATACATATGTTATACAAAGAATTAATGTATTTTACTTTATTTTTATATATTCATTTTTATATGTACATACATATTAGCAGCTAATAATAATTGTATGTGCTGAAATTTTTGCACGCATTAGTGTCTATCTTGTGCTATACATTTGACTTAACAATAATTTCAAAAAAAATAAAATTCATTCTCGTTGTCACGATCGCGGAACAATATTATTGGTGCACGCCAACGTCAATAAGGGAGAAAGAAAGATATGGAACTATGCTCGTTTCTAGGTGGACATGGGATCATCGCCGGCGATTCGCAGGCTGGAGGAGCTGGACAGAATGAAGACTGATCTAATGAACCAGACGGAGAGGATGAAGGAGGCCGATAATTGGACGGCCTTGGCGAACGACGTCGAGGACGACTTCGAGTCCGGGGACGTGGAGAAGATCGCGGACAAGCTGTTCAGCATGCAAAAGTCCCTCTCGATACTGTCCAACTCGCCCGACTTCGAGGACAAAAAGCTGCAGCTGGAGGGGCTCAAGAATCGCCTCGAGGCTATCGCCAGTCCGAAACTCGTCCAGGCTTTCACCACCGGAAATTTAGGTATGACAAAACTTACTAATGAACGCGTTCCCTTTTTTTTCGCTTTCTGTTTCAGTTCTTCCATACGCATTGCATAATAATATAGAATAAGAACGTAGATTTTACGAATGCAAAATAGCAATGCAAAACTTATGTAGAATTTCAATTTTTCTATAATTATTTATTATATTATGTGAGTCTAAATCCTGACAAAAAAATGATAAATTTTAGAATTAATATTGATTAATAATCATTGAGATATCAAAAATGGACTGAATAATGAAAAATTATAATATAAATGATACTAAATATAAAAAAAAAAAACTGTAAGAAATTGTTTTTAATGGTTTTAATAAAAAATTTTTAACAAACTTATTTTTAAGTGTAAATAAAGAATAGGTTTGCCGCGTTTAAAATAAAAATTTTCTTCTATGTAATGAAATTAATTTTTTATTGTAAAATAAATAACTTAATTGCACTTTATTTTCACCTGTTGAAAATTTAACATTCGCACTGTTTACCCAATAATTCTTAATTTTTAACGTATTTTTAAATTTAAATAAATTACTACTTTTAAAGTGCTACTAATTTATTAATAAACTTTTTTACTGAATATCTTATTCGAGAATGTCTATGTGAAAATATTTTAATAAGATTGAACCTTTTGTTTTAGACCAGTCGAAACTATACGTCGACATTTTCACAAAAATTGATCGTTTGCCACAACTGCTCAAGTATTATCATAACTGCCAGAAAGTGGCCCTGGCACAGGATTGGAGGAAGACCATTGAATTCGCTCAAGATGAAAACGTCACGTACTGGCTACGTATCTACTACGATAAGTTGTTGTCCACATGGCACGATCAGGTACTTACAGACCGTTATATCTACTTTAACGTTCGCAATTTCATTTCCAAATGAACGCAATGTTCATTTCAAATTTGGCAATAATACAATGTAAATAAAAATGTAATGACTTATTCGCATCGTGGTTCCTGAGGAAAGAAACCAGATTTCAATTTTTTACCACGAAAACTAGCACAATTTTAATTCGCTATGAGAGAAGCGCACTTTTCGAAATTTTGAAAAGCATATTTTCATATTTTACCGCGAATAAAGCGCATTGCGGGTATGCTTACTTTTTTTGCAGGGATCTCGTAAAGTGTGCTCTATTCTCGGCCCTAATAGCTTAAATCGTAAAAAGGACGCTTTTCAAACCATTGAAAATTGTTGGAAAAACGTTGGAAGCGAGGGGAGAGGGGAGGGGGAGTCATACGAAACGTGCTTTTCTTTCAAGGAATTTCGCAAAATTGGCTTTCTTCATAGGTGCCCTGAAAAATGAGCTAATCTTCGTAGGCGATGTGCTATTTTCGACCATAAATTGAAATGAACTTTTTTTCATTGCTAAAAATAATTGTATAAAATTTTCGTAACGTTTGTGTACAGTGATTTTACCATATTTTACACAAAATTTGTGTGAATTATTGACGTAAATTTTGTGCTTGGTACGCACAAAATTTACACAAAATACACACAAAAGGCAGATACACAGAATTTTTAACCGTGTTCTATCGGAGTGACACTAAGGTTCCCGTTAATCATTCAAAAATATTTAACAAACTCTATTATTCGTAGGTAAAGTGGTGCCTGCAAGTGTTTCCGAGCACTGCCCTAACGACCCTCGTGGACCTGTTCGAGGATCTCCTACAAAGCCTGGACCCAAGCCTAGCGGACTGCATCGAGGCCGCCTTAAAACAGCAGGCGAACTCGGTGAAGCTGTCGATCCTGATGGACATGAAGGACAGCAGTCGCCAGTTCGCCGGCAACCTGTTGTCAGCCCTGGACGTCGTAACCCACGATCGCCCCGATGCGGAAAAGCTCCTCGGACTGGCGCGCGCCATATACGCGCCCTACGTACAGTACGTCGCCCGCTACGGCATCTACGAGGCCGCTCTGCTCGGGCAGCAGCTCAGCGGCCTCGAGTTCGCCCACGACGACCCCAGCGACACCATCAGCGCGCTCTCCCTCAGCGTGGCCAAAGTCATGGATTACGCCGGCGAGGCCCGCAAGCGCTGCGAGCAGTTCACCGAGGCTTGCGCTTATCCAAGCCTCGTCAAGGCCTTCAATGCGAGTATATTTTCTTTTTTTTTAGTCATTTATTTTGAAATATATACACTGAAAGAAATGTTTTAATAAAAATTACTATACTGTTTTGAAACGCAGGGACAGACTTGAAAAATCAAAAATTTTACTAGAAAGTTTAGTAAAGTTTGTTTTAGACTTATAGTAAAATTTACTGTAATTAAGTTCAGCAAAATTGACTGTAAGTTTAACAAATTTTACTAAACTTTGTAGTAAAATTTTTAATTTGTCGAATCGGAATCTATCCCTGCGCCAAAACAGTTACTAAAACATTTCTCTTAGTGTATATTTGAGAAATCGTTGCATAGACGTTATTGATAAGAAGTTGTTGCTAAGAAATCAATAATCGTTGAGTTGGTGGTTTAATTAAAATTTTTATGGCTTGCAGACTTTCTTTAACAATTACCAAGAGAAGTTTAAAATTGGAATGAGGCAGCTGAATAAACGCAAAGTCAAACACGAGGATTGGAATTTATTTCAAATGTGCTTGACCCTTATGCAAACTATAGGTAAACACTTCAAGATTGAAATAAGTTATAAAACTTAGTGGTGTTTAGAATAATCAAGTATTTAAAAATAATCCTTTTTTTCCATTGCAGGCGAATTTTTAGGACTGATAGAGCAATTCGAGAGGGATCTATCATCTGATATAGTAGAATCGTATGCTAAATTGCAAAATCCAGAAGAAAGTGTTTTTCTTCAATTTCATAATTTACTATTAACAGAAGTTGGAAGGGCCGAGCTACAAGAATTCGTTTCTGCTATTCAAAAAGGTATGAGATTGAACCGCCTATAAAAAAAAGAGTCACGGATTTTATAAATGTATTTTTTTTTTTTTTAGAAGGTAAAGCTCTCCTAGATCCAACGATAAAATCAGTACAAAAACTGTGCTCCGACATTCATCGATCTACGTACGAAGTCATATTCGCGCCAATTTTTACACAACTGCTTCTTATCCGTAAGGCACCCGCTTGGTCAGCGGACGCCAACAAAGTGTCAACTATAAGTTCCGATTTGCCCGACTTTAGTTTTGCTCCTCAGGAGTACATCACTCAAGTCGGTCAATACTTGATGACCCTACCGCAACACCTGGAGCCCTTTTTGTTGAGGGATAATCCGAGTTTGACTAGAGCACTGAAGGCGGCAGATCCGCAATATAGTGCAGAGTCCTGCGAATCTGGATTTACAAATGTTCTGTTGGGAATAGTTGCTAAAGAAATTTGTCAAATGTTCCAAGATCAAACCTGGGGTATTTACGAGCTTAATTCAGCTGCTTGCAAGCAACTTGCCACTGATATCGGTACGAAAATATTTAATTTCACACAGCTACGTAAATTTGTAAATTTTTTAAGAAAATGGGAATGTTATTGTTAAAAAAATTTTTTTTTCAGACTACCTTGGAAATATATTGGAAGAGCTCGGTCTATCATTGTCGGAAAATTTGCAACAAATGTCTCAATTACTTCGACTTGCACCTGAAGATTACCAAAGTGGTAGTTCAGGTTGCAACCCTCGCGTTGTGGCTGCTGTTAGACAAATGAGAAATATCACTTCATCTGGATAACCGAATGCATTTAGTAGCAAAATGTATATCTCCGTTGTAAATAATTATTATAGCACGTATTATGCGAATAATTAATGATTAAATTTTAAGATTTTATAGGAAACTTGGTATTCACTTATTCTTTGAATTCCAATTTCCTTTTTTAAATTTTATTTGTAAGAGTATTTTCATTACAAAAAATAAATAAATATATAAATAAATATGTATATAAATAATTTTTTGAATTTAATACTTTTAATCAACGCATTAATTAAAAGATTAAACTATTGATTGACTTGAGAAAAAGTTTATGACATTTCATATCAAATATAAGAAAAGAATTAATTAAAATATAAATATAAATTACTTACAGTTTCCCTCAGCATCGGATGGGCTTCCTTAAGATCGTCGCACTTGGAGCTTACAGTAGCATTAAAAGTGTATGAGCGTCGGTTTCGATCAGTTTCATTCTAATCTCCTAAAAAAAGAAAAAGGTTGTCAGCTTTGCATTTCAAATTTTTACATATAAATTAAATGTTTATATATTATCGATGATATTGGTATTGAAAAAATTGAAATAGCGTTGAATTGCATAAATTTTAAAAACAGTCAGAAATAATTTTAATACAAAAGGACTGCGTGACGTAATTTACAATTGTAACAATATAGTATTAGCACTTTTAGCAATTCAATTAATTAAATATTTGAAAGTTTTTTCCGCCAAAAGCACATGAAGGAGTTTCATCCCAAGCGGGGATTCGGAAAATGAGCTTTTCTACGGGAAATTCACACAATGTGCTTTACTTCAGGGGGGGATCCAAAAATTATGCGCTTATTTCTAAATTTTTCCCGGTAAATTGAAAAACGTACTTTTTTCATCGTGCACATTTCAAAATTAATTAATCGATAAAGCAGAAATCCTCAACACCCGCAGTGCCGTGCACGTGTTCCCTGCCAAAAATACACGCGAAGTTTCTAAATTTACAGCTCCATTGTCCCTCCGAACTTGAAAGCTCGGAAAACGTCCAACAATAACACGAGGTAAAAGCGAGAGGCGCGCGAGGCCTGCGCTCATTAAAACGCTTCAGTCCGCGCCGAACGCATGCGCACGCTCCACTTTTAAAATACGAGCACGCTGCTGCCATTGCAGCCGGTGTCGCCTCTATGGACCCCGATCACCGCACACGTACACACACCCCACACGCACCCATACAGTCACCGAGCCTCTGCTCTCTATAGTATATAGACTATAATAGAATAAAACAGAATAGAATAGAAGTCGTTTATTGTAAATTACAGAATTTGCAAATTTTACAAAATATAACAAATTATTGTTCGAAATTTCCTGTATAAATACATGATAAAAACAGTTATTAAATTAAATATTTTTGCTAAAATACGTGGATATACATAGCATCCAATACATCCATACAGTAGTAGCATAGCACAGTTCACGGACCATCCTATACACCCACACACTTATACTACACAGAAAGCAACGGCGCGCGCGCATTCGCAGTCTGGCGAAAAAGTGTGCGTCAGCGTTCGAGCAGCTCGGAGCGCTCACCTACATATAACATCCGCCGCCGTGGTGGGGCTCTCACGAGGCGCCGCGCGTGTGCCGGGAGTGAGACAGTGCGTGCCGCGCGCGACACCGAGCCGACTCACCGCCATCCCCCGGAGTTTTTAACGCGAGCAGTGCCCTTCGGCCCGAGGAGTTCCCTCCCCCCGACAGGCCAGCATCAGAGGTGTGCGGTGCGCGCGCGAGCCTGGAGACGTCGTCGTCCGCGGTGCGGGATTATAATACATCCAGGCGGTGTGCTACATAAGTGCGAGGCCGTAGCGTGTGACCCCGGCGTCGCGTTGCAGCCGCGCCTCGAAAGGGGAGCGCCAGCTTGGTCCAGGCCGCACGCGGAGCCGACCTTCCGCGAGGAGCCGGACGCGCCTCTGCGCGCCCACGACCACGTACGAAGGCGTAAGTGCCGCGGGGCTTTCCCCGCCTGATATTCCCCGCTCCGTCGGCGGGGCGGCCTCGCGATTACGTGAGTCCGCTCCCGCCGCAGCGGCAGGTTTTATTTATACACGACGACTCCGAGCTAAATATGTAGACGCGCGCGAGAGAGCCTCAAGTCCGTCTCATCTTCGAGAGCGCGTATGCACGCATCAGGTCCGCTCACCGAGTGTGGTGTGCGTAAATACTCGACCACACCGACTTTTCGGAGAAAAGGCGGCTCTGCTCCGGATCGGCATGCCGCGGCGATCCGCGGGTGAAAGCACCTGCACGGATACGCACGCACATGTGTATAATACACTATCTGTGGGGGCGATTGAGCACCGCGTGGCCGTTTACATTGGCGTTTTCCTCTTTGTTGCCGAATAATGAAGGACACTTGCGTGCCAGGTTTTGGCGCTACTTTTGGTCGTCATTTTTTCACAGGCTTCCTTGGCACGGCGTGTATTTGTTTTCTTTTTTTTTTCACAATTTTTTTGCGTGTATTGATTTGTAGGTTAGGTTAACAGTCCGACAGACAAAGGCATGCTGGGAGCTCAAGTAAATGTAACATGTGGTGATTAATGTAAAGGTTATGGAGCTTAAGTCTTTTTGGGAAGATACTTTGAGGGTGTGGACCTATTTTCGATAGTTTTTGATTGATCTACTTTAGATCTCTTCGACTTTTGTTTGCTAAATCAATTATTTGTATTTAAGCTATTGATTTTGCATTTATCCTACTTTTATTAATGCGTTCTTTTATTAAATGATGTTGCATGCTATAATTATGATACAATAATTATGCTTGAGGTGCTACAAAAGGAAGGCATTAACGGATTAATTATCCACGTAATTCAAAGTACATTTACTATCAAATTGCAGACAATTAAATAAAATATTAAGTAGACTTGTCATTTAAATAATATAATTACGGTACAAGCAGTATACTAAACTCTGAAGAATAATGTCACTTTAAATTTGTAAACATTCAAAAATGTTTTTCTTTCGAATATTTTTAAACTCGGATGCTCTAGATCCATCCTTCAAAAACTGGGGTTTCGTGTTGCCATTACCGTTAGATGGATACAGAACTCGTTATTCAATAAAACGTGAATAAAAGTCGAGTATAAGCACTGCACGCATGTTTGGTATCGTAAATTAATGAATTTTTTCTGTCGCGTTCCGTTGACCACCTGCTGACACGGTGGATTTTTGCATACACCATCTACGTTCCCGTTGGGATTTTTTGACCTTTCGTTTTTGCTCATCGGAGTTCACATGCCTTTACCTTTTCTGCCTCTGTCTGCAAATCACGTTAAGGCTTATGAATTCTTTTCGACGGCGGCTTAAATATTGAGGTACCAAAATAATGCATTAAAGTTCTGAATTAAACAAAATGTTTCACTTTTAAATAATGTTTTAATTAATGGATGCTCAAACGAAACACTAATGAATGCTGTAGGATTTACATCAACAATGAAATCAGACTTATTTTGTTTTTAACAAGTGGAAATGGATTAATTATTTTTGAAAATATGTTTATTTGTCAATTTTTTTTTTTAATTGAAAACACGAACAGAACAAATGTACGCAAGGTCATGTGAGTGTATAATGTTGGCCGAGCTCCGAAATATGAATCACTGACAAGTTGTTTAGATTCGTATATATAACGACATTTGTTGAGATTCAACACACTATAATTGTAATAGGAATTTGAACCCGACGCGCTTTAATCTCGAGATTCACATTGAAAAATGATCAAATAAATTAAAGGCGCTTAATATGTTTTAATTCTGAACATATTTAAATTTGTTTATATGATAACTGATTACCAGATAACATTCTTGTCATTCAGTTTTAACGATCTTGAAATCAAAGGAGGCGGTTTCGTATTATTTATCGATCCGTCTTATGTTCGATATTTTTTAAATAAATTTAAAGACTGTTTCATTTTGATTTTGTCGATAAAAATTCATCGAAGTATGCCGCGGAATCGGATGTATCTATAGTAGCACTTTATCAATAGTTTATTTGTAGGTATGTACGTGCTTCGGAGCAATTCGACGCGAGACGCTCGCGGGATCGTCGCCATAATTACATCGTGAATTTTTCACTGGCATTTATAAATGAGTTAGTCATCGATAGAAACTCTGTTGCAGAATTTTAAAACTTTCCCGAATTTATCATTTAATGTAAAGATGTCAAAGGACTGTCATTCTGACTTTACTTCTTTATAAAAAAAATTTTTTCATTAAAAACGTAAGTGAAACTTTTGTAAGATAAAGTTAATTTTTATAAATAAAATTATTCGAATCTGTTTAATATTTTTTTTGTTTAATCTATCAACTTGAGTCTTATTTATACGTGACACATAATTTTGTATCTTTTTCCACGAGTTTTACCTAGAAATTTTTATCTTAAACGGACTGATGCTTTATTAGCGATAACATTATAGCAATGATGCATTAATTTATTTTTACGACTTTATTAAAGCAGACATATTACTAAGTCATCGGCTACGAAAAATGTCAATTTAATATGATTCTTATCAGTATTTACTTTTCAAACTACGCTCGAAATGTATGCATTAATTTAAAAAAAGTTTTAATTACACTTTACTAAACATCGAAATGTACAAATAACATTTTCGGTCACCGTATCGCAATTAATTTAACTATTATTAAACAATTTATGTATGTTTGATGTATTAACGAACTCATTCACCTTTTAATCATGCACTTTAAACTCCGAAGTGATTATGTATGAATTTCTAAGAATTTACTTAAGGATGTGTCATCGCTGAAATTTCCTCTTTCTTTTTTTCATTCTCTCTGTCTTTCTCTCTCATGTCAGTAAACGAGAATTCCAGTGCTGTTATATATAGACGAATGTACTTCCAATAAACACAGTCGTTTGTATCATTCTACTTGATCCTATTGCGCTAAGATAAGCATACTTTTTTGCAATTCAATGCTGAACATTTACAGTTAGCGTTTATAAATGCTTGTTTATAAATGCTTTTTAATGGCGCATCTACTACCGGCAATCCGATGACAACTTTACGGTGATCTTAAAGTAGTTAAAGGGAATTTCCCGACCTCCTCTGAAATGGTCGGAAGTCCCTTCGGAGGTTTAAATCTGTTTTTCCATATAAGCAGAAGTGTAATGGTACTATATATTATATAGTCTCCTCCCTCTGTTCCCCTCATCTATCTGTCTGTCCCTCTCTCTTTCTGGCTGACGCTGTACGTCAATGTCTTCATTGCACTAGTATTTGATAGTTCCACCTAATTAAGAACTTTCTTGATGTAATTTAATTACCATGCAAATATTCAATAAGAATCCTTTTAAAATATTATAAATAAAATTCGTGAAGTACATGCATTACATGTACTTTTGCTGTAATCATTGTCAGACTTAGATAATTAAATCTCAAAAAGGCAATGATGTGGGGAAATATAATCGGATTCTTGTAGAAAATAAAACAACCACTAACGCAGTTGCAAAATACTCATAAAAATTTATATTATTTAATAATAACATTTCAAATATCAAGCTCTACAATTATTATCAACGAAAAATTAATCGTTAATCGCAGTATTGTTGAAAAGTAGGACGTTACCCCCCTATGGGCAATGCTCAAGTTTTCCTCACGTAACTCATAAAGGCAGTAACGGCTTAAACATCTATAGACAGAAAATTGCGTGGGTGTTCCTTTTTCACTATCTTTACAATAGCAGAAAATTGGGCGTCCGTTGCTACTTAAATATATAATTGACCAAGCTTCGTCATCCTTCAGATTAGAAATAAAACAAAATCTCTTTGTCTATATTTTTAGATAAACATTGTTTTTAATCAGCAAAGAAGCTATCTTGGATCTTGAATATTTTTTCCGGGAATAAAGGGAAAAAAGTAAAATGAGTCCGAACAAAGATCAACGTCATATTATAAAAAAAAATCTCGGTCCGTCGTGGAGACTCTTTAATAAATACAGCAATAGAAAGGCGAAGACGTTAAAAGATTCAGGTAATTCGTACAGTAAATGGAAAATGAATTTTAAAATAGATTTTAAAAATGAACGCGCGCCACTTTGCGTATGAATAAAGAGAGCGATTTGGAGCAGCGGCAGAAAAAGAATGAGAGAAGAGAGTGGGATGTAGGAAGAAAGTGGAGTCGAGCCATTTAGTACAAAGGTCAGATGTAACTCGATCCTAATTCGTCATAACGTAAAGAATCGAATTTAAAAAATCAAATTCACAAACTGGAAATAGTTTAGTGCTATTGAATTTTTTAAGTCTTTCATATTTTACAACAAATTAATTATTAAAATTCCAAGTGCACAATTAGCTCTCGCAGAGAAAGAGAATAAGGTGATAAATTTTTTAATCTATTACGTTCATTTTGTTGAAGTCGAATTGTAGTTATAGAAAAAGCTTTCAAAATGTTCATAGTACTTTTTTTGGCTCGGTATGATTCATGCACATAAGAATCGTGCACATATTAGTTCGTGCACAGTTTAACGTTGTAAATA
>JAWWEN010029946.1:0-15711 GCA_035582955.1 Sycophila texana | reverse complement strand
TTTCACTAGGAATATGTGACTATTCACTTAAGTTTAGTGAAATCGGAGAATTTTCACTAATTCAGATTTAGAGGGAAATGTATACCGATCTTACAATCGAAGGTGTACCATTCACAAAATCGATCACATCAATAATTTCCCATACATTATGAAGAATCCTTATTATACGCATCGTTACAGAATCTTAATTATTTTTTCAGAAATTTTTTATTGTAGATTTTCTACAGGTTTTGTGAAAAAAATCGGTATAAATTCTGCATCACAGATTTTCAATAAAATGTATACGCATTAACTTTTCCGTATGCGGGCATCATTATATAGAAACTCCGTTTACAAGTTCTCGCATCGACTCGTAACTATAAAAAAATGTACTTTCATATAAAAATTAAAAACTCACCCCCACCCGCACGACGTGGCCGACGGCCGCAATCACGTACACACCGAGGATCACGTCGAGTCGCCGTTTGATATGACCCCGATGGGTCTGTCCGCCGGCGCGCGGCTCTCGGCATGGAAAGTAAGATACCCACTCATTGTGCGTGCGACGCGCAAATGTCGAGCGCGATGTGGGCCATCCGTGCGCTCAGGAACCGCCGGGGCTTTTCTCTCTATGCTAAACGCGCCGATCGTCGATCGATCGCCGCGGGGATCCCGCGGGGAATGTGGCACGTCGCCTCGAACGGGAACCACCGGCGGAGCGTCCCGGATCGGCCGCGGCACACGCGACAATTATGACGGCCGGACGTCCGTCAGCGGATTAGCCGATGACTTTTTTTGGTATATACTGTGGAGAAGAGAGGAGAGGTTGTAGCGACTCGTCGAGATCGGTATATGTACTTCGGTGGGTTTGTCATAGGCAATGAGTTGAGGATCAGGGATTGTTTCTATGGACAATGACTCGTGTATTGTGGGATAAATAAAATAATCTTTGTTATGAAGTTTTTATAGTTTCATTGTAAGATTGAATTTTTATATTAATTCTGATGGCCTAAATCTTCATTGGTATATTGATATATATAGATTTATAGTAGTATTATAGTATTTATATATAGATTTATGTAGATTTATAGTATTTATGTGATATTAGATGATCGAGTAACGGAAGCCTATATTATGTATATAGTTTCCTTTTACGGATGAAAGGATTTTTTCGGATATTTTTCGTTCGGTTTTATTAAAATTTAACTAGTGAATAAAATAAAAATAGATCGGTATATCAGAGATCGTTTAAATGAATCTACAAATTTTTCACGGAAAAACGAACGGAAAAAAGGAGGCAGTTCTCACTTTCAAAATGCACGTACTCATATAATTCTTTTTTCTTTAATTAAGTTAATTCTGATGGCGTACATTTTTATTTCTATTTTTATAGCTATACAGCAGTGCTTACGTAGTTTTACGGACGAAACATAGTTTTTTTGTATATTTTAAGTTCAAATTGATAAAAATTTGATATTTTAATAATATTGAATAAAATATATCGGTATTATATCACAAATCGGTTAAATGACAAAAAAAAATGCAGTTCTCACTTTCAAACGCACATATACTTAGAAGACATCCGTTGTATTTCCTTTATTGTATATCGATGGATAGACAAGGGAAATATAAACAAAGGAAGCCGATGAAAAATGACAGGATTTTAGATCGCGATCGTTCAACATCTTAGAATTGACTTGTACATTGTAAGTGGCTTCGAGCGATCCCAGAATTGTCCAGGGCCCATTCGCTTTTGCTTTCACCATTTCACTTGTATTTAAAAAATTACGATCGGCTTTTAATATTCAACGCATAAAAATTCGTGATGAATGAGCGGTAATGTGGGAAGCATTTTACGATAGCATGTGGTATGCATTTATTTTTTTCGTAATAGCACGCCTTCTTTTGGGACCGAAGAAGCAACTGCATTCGAAATTGCTGGAAGCCTTCCTTTGATCATGATTATAGCAAATTTTATAGAGTGTAATAAATAATGGATCTATTTAATTATAGAAGGAATAACTAAAAGGTACGTTTTTAATTCAATCTAATCGATAAAAGTATGAAATAAATTGAATATTTTTTTTTTTTAAATTTTAATAAATTTAGAAAGTGCAATACTTTCCAATAAAATTAAATAAAAAGTATATAATCTGAGTTAAAGTCTTCCTTCAGTAATTTATTCATAAAATCGCACTTTTTGTACATTCTCCATCAAAACAAAAGTAATGCCTCCAAACTTTCGTTAAATAATTTGTATTCTCTCAATTTACCTCAACTTCGACGTAAAAAAAAAAGCGCGCAGATGATATCCTGTCACGAATCGCTGCACAATCACATTTCGGCACTTCAAAGTCAAACATTTGAAATTGAAAGTTTCCATTTTTTGCCGAAATAATTTAAAATACAACGACATCCGGCATAATAGCAGCCAAACATTTGAATTGGAAGTTTCCCTCTTTTGCAGCCGAAATGATTTTAAACGAGAGCTCCGGCTTAATAGAAGTCAAATCGGAAGTTCACTTCTTCTGCCGAAAAACCATGAAAATTTTTATTAATATAAGGAAGCCAAGTGGACGTTCGGCTTTGTATATAGAAAGCAACTTCCACAGGCATTACCCGCGATTCGCATGCAATTTTTTTCGTAATTGAATTGGTGCCGCTCGCGGAATATGAAAGTGACTTTATTATTCCGTAAATTCATCATAACAATGCGTCCATTAATTCAAATCTGTACTTTCACGTTAAAAAATGAAGTCCCCCGAGGAGCAATTTTCCGTGAAGCCCCACGGCTGCCCGGGAGGCTGAATTAGACGAAACGACCGCCATTACCTTAGTCGGATGCGTTTAATTCGGTCTTTAGCTCATGCTAATATTGCCTTTCTTTTTTTTTTCTTGCCCGCGAAGTGCGCTTTAGTAAAAGTAGCGTAATCCGTAATCCGACATTCGATTAAAGACTTTTTTGCGATATTAATTAAATACAAGGAACGCGTTTAAATGCAATGGGAAGATTAATTTATTCGTGCATTGCTTAAAAGTTTCAACTTTTACCGCTGGAAAGTGTTTCGCGCTGTTAATGAAGAGCTTAGATGAAGTTGACTTACGGACATTCCTTTGATTATGATGAGGTATTTATTATTTATCACCTTTTTTATTGGAATTAAGAATGGAAACACTTAGGGCATATGCTTGCACTTGTACATGCAAGTGAAACGTTCAAAAAAAAATGTTTTCTTGTTTATTTTTTTTTGTTGAATATTAAGAAAAATTGCGTAAATTGTAAAATTGATTTATGTTCATTTTGCAAGTGCAAGTATATATTGATGTAAAGTTTTACTCAATTTTTCTGTTGTCAATAATTTTTTAGCTATTCCACCTGTGAGAAATTTTTAATGAGTTAATTAATCGAATTGAAATTGAATCCAAATATTAAAATAAAGTATAATATTATTTTACAGATGTTGTTAATATACATAAAAATGAATTACAATTACTTTACTGTTGCTAACATTTAAATTAGACGGTGTTATGCAGGTAAAAAATGTTACTATAATGTATATAGAATTAATTATATGTAGATTGAATATTTTTATAATTCCAGTCGAATAAAACTGATAACTACATTATCTGATGACGCAAACTATATATAACTATAATCGAGAATAATTTTCATCATTTAAATCTATAGTAATCACGTAGAAGTATGAGTTTTCACTTAAAAAAATTATAAACATAAAACTTGAATATTACGTGAAAAAAATATTGAAATTTCAATTTCTTTTTCTGGCAGCAAATAAGCTACTATAATTACATAAGGATGCAATATACATAGAACTGCAGTATTTACACAATGCTTATAGTACCGAGACAAATCGTCCATCATAAGCAATAAGCCTTGAACCTGAAGCCACTCAGAAAAGCCACAGAGAGTCCCAAACCCAACAACTTCGATGATTCCGGCTCTAACAAAAAAAAAAGAAAAAAAAGAAAAAAAATTTCGTTTTCACCTCGACACCAGGGCCTCGGCCGAGTCCTTTTTTTCTCTCTCGGTTCATTCACTTTCTCCTCAGCGCCACGAAACGCGATCCCACAGCACGCCACTCCCCGCTCATTCAACCCTCGCCTCGAGCAATCATTACTCCTACAAAAATCAATCGATTGAGAATCCTCCAAATTTCATCCTGAACTCGAAAATCAAACAAAATACCTTGTAAATCCTATTCAGTGAAATTCAATTGTAATAATTTGCAGTGAGGACCAGGAAAAAACAGTGAATTAGTAGTAAATCAGTGAAGTTCACGAAGTAGCATTATTTACACTACCCTACTATTATAAAGTTGAATTAGTGAAAGGCTACTACGATTAATGAAATTTTACTAAAAATTAATGGGAAATTAATGGGACCCACTATATAACGGTTATGTTTTTCACTTATAATTCAATGTTAGAGGACATGGGTAGAGTATACGAGGCTCAACCGAATTTTTCTATACATTTCCGTACAGTAATAAAAAAAAAAAAAATAAATAAATAAATAAAAAAACGGCAAATCGATGAGTCCTCCACCGAGGTGAAAGCGAGAAAGAACCCACAGGCAGTATGTGACGCGTGTCTTGGGGAATAACTCGCTCGATGAGGGGGACACTTGCGTGGTCCGATACTTACGCGTAAAGATGAGGTCGTCGAACTCCCCGTCGATTTCTTTTTCTCGAAGCGAGTGTGTGCGCACGCGGCTGACGGGGATGGACGGCTTTGACGCAAGACCGACGGGATGATGGACGTCGGGCATTGTGCGAGCTTGGACATTTTCTAATTAGCGCGGCGATTCTTCTGGGCTTGCGCAAGACTCGCGTCGCAATTTTTTTTTCTTTAATTGCTCCGGAGCTGGCACGGGCAATTCGAATTTTTGATGGGTAATGAATATATGGTGTTGTAATGCGAGATGATCTTTCCGAGCTGGTGTTTCTTTTTTTCTTTTCTTTTTTTTTTTGCGTGTGATCGATCGGCGCTGGAAGGGTATAGTATATACGTTTAAATGTGGGCTAATTGGAAAGACAAAAGGAGAGGCTTTTTTTATATGAAAGTACGAAGGATGTGAAGAAAGTTGGAAAATGATTCTTTGCCGGTTGCTTGAGTAAATATTGTAAAAAGAGTGAGGTGCACGGTTAATTAGTTAGTCGATGACTTGGTGAAATTTATTAAGTTGCTTAATAAATTTTTACTTAATCGTCTGCGAAATAATTTCTTGTCGACATTTAGGTTCGATTTAGTTTTTAATGCATCGCTTATTATTTTATTATTTTTTTTTTTCACTTAGTAGAGGGACGCATGTTTATCTTTTTTTTTTTTTTTAATTTTTAAACAATGGATTGCTTCATACGTAATTAGCAGTGAAAAGAGAAAGAGAAAGTCATTTTTAGGAAGCTGTTTGTTATTTCTAATTGTTCAGGCGAAAAAACGTATATTAAAATAAAAGATTTAGCATATTATTCGTTGAAAATAATGTATGGCAAAGAAATTATACGAAATTTTAATGCCTTCCTTCTTTTGATACATTAAATTTTTTTATCATTCGAAATCATTACTTTACTTCCCTTTATCCTGAAACTACGAAACACTCGCAACTAAGATCCATGAAAAAAAAACTTAAACATTTGGAACTTCAATTTAAAAATTGAATTCCCAGTGAGAAAAAGGACACTCTTAATTTCCTCCAAAACTAAAAATAAGCGACATTTTCCCTTCAATTGAGAGACGAGCTCATCAAGCGACTGTTTCTCATCTCAGTATAAAAATCACCGGCTCTTAAATTACGCCTTTTCCCATAGTACCTTCCCCGCGACAAACGCTTCGCGCGTTCGTGCCTTCTTTCCAGTTTTCTCCAATTACGTCGTCGCTGAAACAAGGAGCGGACGAGAGGCAAAAAAAGAAGACAACGACGACAAAAAAAAAGCAAAATAAAGACCCGCGTGCGATGCGCCGAGATGAATTTGCGGTCGCGCGCGTAATGACGATAATAATAAAAAGAGACGAGGCACTCGGGTATAAACGGACTGTTTAAGCAGGTCTGAGGGGAGATTTTCCGTTTGAATTATCGCGAGCGGGCGGACTGGCGACGGTAGACGCGGATATCACTTTCGCCGCACGCGCTATCCGCGCGTCGTCATTTGCCTTAATGTAAGCGGCTTTAATGTAGCGAGTAGTCGCGTCGTCGTTGCGCGATTCGCGCGGAAGATACGAGGATGAGGCTTATGCTCTTGGGAGACGAGCTCTCCGAGGGACGCTACGTGAAATTATTTTTTGCGCAGCTTTCCCCTCTGACGGAGTGGGGAATTCGGGGGGTTTCCAGGAATGATGTTTTTATATAGTATTTTTTTTCGTAACGGGATGTATCCGTGAAATCTTATGATGTTATAAGGAATTTCTTTTCTTTTTTTTTTTTTGTAATTTTTTGTTTTAAATAAAAAAAAATGTATTATAGGTGTTATTTGATTAATATGTGATTAATTGGTTGAGATAAGAGTAAGTCAGGGCGGGAACTTTTGAAAATCGTGAAAGTAATGATTAATTGTGAAGAGGATATAGTTTATTTAATACACCTGCGTAATAATTGTAATTAAAATAAGATGTTTTTTTCTGTGAAATAATTTTATGTACCAGAGTGTGTGTGTTAATTGAATGTGTCACAGTTTTTCTATTTCTGTTATTATATTTAATGTTTGAGATGTATAATTTCAATTTTACTAGAAAATTTGTAATATAATTTATTTTAACATCTTTTTCTTGTACCTAAATAATTTAATTAAACCTGTATCTTTACTCACATTTAAAAAAAAAAAAAACGCCTATCCAAATTTACCAGCTTTTAATCATTAGAAAAAAGAACCTTTTTTAATAAATAGAGAAATCTGATAAACTTGAGACATCATCCGAATGATTATAAAAACTATAAGATACCTTAAATTTATCAGATTCTAAAAAATTTTACTTTATAATATCACTATCAGTTCTTCAAAATTCTTTTCTTCATTAAAGACAACGATTTACTTACTTTCTATTTCAAAGCATCAAAACATTTCCTAAAAAAACTGAATTTTCCTAAAATAGATTAATTCAATAGTAAAATAAAATTTCCCTACCATCCAACAATTAAAGAACAAAATAAAATCATTGCCCAATCAAGCAGCAGAAAGCGCTTAGTTGCGAATATATAATGAAGAAAAAAAAACACCTCCCTAAAATAAAAGCTCGACCAGCGAGAACTCGACAATAGTCCGAGCCCATCAATTTCCCAGCGGCGATGTCCCGTCCTGGCGGAGAAACCTCGCGATCGCGCAACCAGACATTCCTCTCGCTCTCCGATAAGCGCTCACGCGGGCGAGAAAACATCGGCTCGGTCAGCCCGAGAGAGTGAAGAGATCCCAATCGAGCGACACCGACGAAAGGGACAATGGGCCAATCGACGCACCTACAAGTACACCTGAATATGTATATATATATACATATATATATACACACATATATTGGTATATACCCGCGTACACGAATATATATGCAGGCGATCGGAGGGATCGGTGACGAAATGTGCGAGGCGCAATTGTTGCCGCGAACGCAAATAAATGCGTCCATCGAGAGTCGTGGGAAAGCGTCTCTAATTGTTCGGGTACATTGTGACTTTTTTTTTTGTTTAAGCGGCGTGAATCTCGGCGCTGAGATGACGATAATGCGACGCGGGGATTGTGTCTTCTTCTTTTTCCTGCCTCGGCGCTCGTTGACATTTTTTGTTGTTTCTTTTTTTTTTATTTACTTAGCGGCGCGGGAGATTGAAATGCGGTAACGAGTGCGGCGGAGGAAGAAAATGTTTTTATTATTTTTTTCTTCTTATATTCTTTGGTTCGAAAGGAAAAGTTGCGGTGCATTAAACTTTTTCAATATTATGAGAGTTCATTTTGAAAGACTTTTTCCTGTTTTGTAATTTTGTGTTTGATTACGAGAGAACAATGCCGTTTTAGTTAGGAATACATACATACTGGTTCGAGGGGATTCAATGGTTGCAAGGCAATAATGAGTGTGTTTATGCATTAACGTGTAAGCGAGTATTGTAAGATTCGTCGATAGGTAAGCGGTTACTAGATTGAATGGGTAATTATATTGTGCATGCGTTTAATTTATTAAGTTGGAATGCGATGATGTCGGATGCATTGAGGGCCACATTTATACTTCTGGTACAGATGGCCATTGATTGCTATGTGCGGTTGGGTATAAGGTATAACAGCAGATTGTTTCAGAGAATCTCAATTGATTCGTGTTTTAAGCTTTGCTTTTGTAGTTAAAACTAATAATAAACAATTAGAGGTTATTATTGAAATAAGGGAAATAATTTTATGAGATTACTAAAAGATATATAAATATAACTTTATATATTTTAATTAATTTTAATTAATTTGTGAAAGTTTATTATAAAATATTAAGAAGCTTCACGTTATTAAAATATTCTACATTGTTATAAAAAACTACTCAAATTTTTTGGATCGATAAAATGGAATTAGTAGATTCTGCAAGTACAATTTATTGCAACTTATAATTGCACACTTTTATTTACGAAGAAAGGTAACTTAGCTACTATCTAAAATTATTTTAATTAATAATGCTGTAGGTTATTAAAAATTTATGATTTCTATAAAAAAATTGATAATTAAAAATTAAATAATTTTATAGCAAACTATTTTAATTGTGCTTTAATTGCACACTTTTATTTATAAAAAAAAGGTATAAGTGCTACTCTCTAAATTTATTTAAGTTTCTAATTTAATAATATACGTTAAAATACAAATGGTTTATGATTTTCACAAAAAAAAATTGAAAATTAAAAACGAAATAACTTTATATCTAAACTATTTGAAAATCAAATGGGCAGGTATACGTCGTAGAAGTGAGACCACTTATAGGCTTCGCGACGATTCGCATCAATTTTCGTAGCGGTTTGCAATCGCAAGTACCGACAAAAGTGACTCTTAATAAGGCGGGATCACGACAAAAGGTCTCATCATGAGGAACAACGGCGATCGAGTCGTTTCGAAAGTCCGCCTTTTCTGGGAATAGAGGATAACGTCCATCCTACCCACTTTTGCGACAGTTTCAATTGACTTTGTTTCGAAACTGTGTTAAGGTGCATTCTTGAAAAAAATCATAAAGAGATAATGATTTTTGTAAAATTCAGATAAAAAGAATTTCGAGTTTTATTACGCATTTTCGAGGGTAAGTGCATTATTTTTTAAAGACATATTAAGTTTTAATGAATAGATTAGATTTTCCGGTTACTGCTTTTATAGAAATGAAATGAGATTCAATGAATTTTTAAAATGGTACAGGTAGTTTCTCTTGCTGTTCACACACTCAACTTAATATTTTTTTTTTTTTTTTATTTAAATAACTTTACAAATTTTGTTTATAAATAAAAAAATTGAATTTCATGCAGAAATCATTTCATGCATTATGTGAACTACTTTATACACGTAACACGACACAATGACACAAGCCTCGATCCAAAAGAACGCTCAATTTACATAATCATCGTTGCAGTAGTAAACCAAGACAAAAAAAAGTGGGAAAAGTCATCCCGTCAATCTTCTGCTCCACTTCGCATCCACGTAAAAACTTCATCACGCGCCTAATACATAATATACCTACAGCCCATAAAAAATCTCATTCCACAACTAAGAATCCAAATTAAAATGAAAAGCTCCCGAAAAAAAGCTCCCCCCTCCTCCGTGGAGTCTATTGAGCAATACCCCTGTATATAGTATCCACTTATCGCTGCGCTGCTCACGCATTGAAAAGCCTCGCCGCTAATTGCCCATTGTCGCCGCGAGCCTCGGCACCTAGAATTGCGCAACGATGTGCGAATGATCGCCTCGCTTACTTATCGCCAATCCGCGAATGAAAAGCCGCAGCTTTTCTCTTTCCCTAATCGCCCGAGACGAGTCGGGAGTACATGCCGCGGCTAATTGGCTTTCACTGGACACCTCCGCTTTTTTTTTCTCTCTTTCTAGCTCTTTTTCTATTTCAATCTATTATTCAATCTGTTATATTTTTCTCCGTTTATTTTATTTCTTTCTCTCTATTTCACTCTATTTCGACGGTTCGGTGGAAAAAGGTACCAATTCAAATTTTGCAGCGAAAAGTTGCTAATTCAAATTTTGCAACGAGAAATGTGTTGATTGAGATTTTCATTTGAAGAAGGCGTTAATTGAGATTTTGCATGGAAAATGTGTCGATTCAGATTTTATCTGAAGAAGGTGTACATTGAAATTTTGCATGCAAAAAGTATCGATTCAAATTTTACTTGTAGTAGATGTCCATTGACATTTTGCATGGTAAATGTGTCGATTATTCAGATACTACCCGAAAAAGGTATTGATTAAGATTTTATTTAGAAAAAGTGTCAAGTGTAAAATTTGTACTGACACATTAAATTTCAAGCAAAACTTTAATAGAAACTTTTTTTCATCGAACCGTCGATTTCTCTCTCTACTGCTCGCTTGAGCTTGCGAGTGCGTCTAGTTTGGTGCGTCCGTGTCGGCGACTTTTTTTTTCAGCCGGCCGCTCCCAACTCGCCCCGCAACTTTTGCACAATTAACGTGGTGAAACTTTTCTCTCGTAAACGTCGATGCGTCCGCGACGAAAATTGCTCCTCGGCGATAAAGCGCTTTTCCTTTGTGCGCTCCTCGGGCTCGCGCGATGTTACGTGAGAAATCTCGGCGATGTCGGCGTTAAGAGACTCTGCTTCGAGTTGGAGAGGTTTTTTCTTCTTTTTTTTTCGAGGATTTGTGGTACGTTAACGTTCGGAGTGTGCAGTCCGTTTGCCGTGACGTGTGGAAAGTAAAGGGGGAAATTGGCGGGATATTTGAGCGCTGCGCAGGTGTTTTGTTTGCGCGGAGGCTGAAATTTTTAGTGTGCTATACTTAAGTCATTTTTTGTGCATTAATCGTCGGTAGTAATCTTGATAAACTGCGCGAGATTGAGATTAAATGCTCTTTTACGTTTATGGTATTTTCTTTTTTTTGTATGCGGAATGTTCCGTATTAGAAGCGATTTGCTTTTAACGGCATTAATTTATTTTGCAAATATTTGCCTTTAGCGTGTGAAACTGTGAGGACAGCATTTACGATTTATTTAAAGTCTTTTTATTTCTTTTTTTTTAAATAAATATGTACATTTTATGAATATGCATAGTAACTTTCCTTCGCGGTATTTTAATTAAAATCTCGTAAATGTCAATTATTCTAATTACTGTAATACAGCTCATTCAGGTAAAGTCTAGTTTACAAATATGAGAGAAATCATTTTGCATCTCCGTCCAATTACAGTTGACGATTTTATTACCTACTTTCCTCCAATACGTGATTACGACAAACATACATCATTACATCAATTCACTCAATTTCACGATATACTACTCTCTCCCTGCAGGGAAAGCAAATACTACAATACGCATATATGAAATCGAGAGGAAATCGTCAAGGACGCAAGAAAAGGAGAGGATTTTGGGCTACGAGACTGAATTGATTGTTTTATTAAAAAATAAGTAAACTTGACACCTTTTGTCATTAGCATCAATGAAATGAATTTTCTAATAGAAATGAATTTTTAATAAAATTCGCAAGACTGTTTTACTTAATATGATAATTACTTACAATAACGTTTTATTTAACGGTAAATATTAAAAAATTGAAAAGTATAATGCTGTAAGTGGAAATTATACTGCTTAAAACGAGTAATATAAGCAATGCATTCGAAATTAAATGCATACATATCCAATGTCCATCTTCTTAAACGAATTATTTAATCAATATCCAATGAAACAGAAGCACCATAAAGCGCAGCTCCTAAGAAAAATGTAAGCTCTATATATACATTCTGACAAAATTTTCGTAAAAACTCGCGTAAAAATAAAATAAAATAAAATAAATTTTATCGTTCCGATCACTTGACGGGCGAGAGTCACTGAAGGTGTCAACGACTTAGGCGCGCAGGTGTGTCTTCCCCGTCGACTCTCGATTCCATTATGCACGCGTCCAAGTGAGCTAATCCAGAGAAGGTACATATATATACATATATACGTGCACACCACACGTAATATTTCGAGTGCTATCTTCTTCATACTTTTTCTGTAATTCTTATATTTCCCGCGGATGTCGCAAGTGCCACCGCGGCTAATTCCTCGGGGCAATTAAGTCGCGCTGCATTAGCGCGGCTACCGTTGGCGTGTATTATGAGCGATGTGTTACGTGCGCGCGTAATCCTCGCTTCTGAATTGTCCGGAGAGTTGCTTTTTCTTCGTTTTTTTTTCTTTTCCTGCGCGGGGTCGAAACGAGAGACTTGATGGACTGCGGGTTGCGGTGACACTTGGATTACTTTTAATTGGTTCTTGATTGTTTTTTTACGAAAATTTCGAGGCGAGTATATGTGCGTGTGTGTTTGGGTATTCCTTTTTTTTTATCTCAGTATGGTAAGTGTTGGTAAGGATACTCTTTGTAAGCTCTAAGTTTTCTCATAATTTACCTTTTCGTTTTACGGCTCCGCGTGAATTTTGAAAGTCGCGTTTAAGCTTTTTAAGGCAATCTTGTTTTGTATTTTAATAGACAAATAAATGCTCTCAGTTACATGCCTTGAAAATGAATCATTATTGTGTATAAGTTACTTTTGAATGGAAGAAGTTTTACTTTTACGTGTAGACGACGTAAAAATGTAAAAGTGAAGATATTTATACTCGTTATTGTTTTATTAGTTTTTTTTTTTTAATTTTAATCACGCTGCTTTTTTCTTAGGCAAAAAGTATATGTGAATGACGATTGTTCATTGTGTGAGGCTGAAATTAAAACGTTTAAACGGGGTAGTGAAAATTCAACAATTATCACTGCTGGATTCACAGGAAAGTATATAATTACAAAAATCCTAATGCATTCGAAATTTATTAAGTAATACAGCAGATGTACAACCAACAAGTAATGTAAAAATTAAAGAGAAATTAAAGATCGACGCAATAGAGAAATGATCAAATAAGATCAATTAAATTTCTCAATTAAATTTCTTTGAACCATCGTATGTAAAAAAACTCAGATATATGTAAATAATTTCATACCTGATGCAGAGACTTTAAATAAGGCACTTAACAAAATCCCTCATTTTTTCTCGTTTCCTTACTATAACTAAAGGTACTATTAGAAAGACAAAGAGAAGGACGACAGAATTTTTCATCCTGATGTATATAAATTTCGTCCGCGTAACTCAAACTCTCAAGTAATCTAATTACCTCTTCATCTTAAGCCTTACCTCTTAATCATCAATTCTACCTTCTTAAAAAGAAAGATAGAAATTGACATTAAAAAGGAAAAGACGAGTTAATAAAAAAAAATCATCGTTAATATAATACAAAAAAAAAACAACATTAATAAATATGGAAAAAGAAAAAATCTGCGAAAGAATAAATAAATAAATCAAAGTTAAAAAAAAAAAGAGAAAAAGGGGAAATATCTGCATTGTGACATCTGCATATAGTGTCATCATTCGTGCGGATACCCATCAACAATCGGGTCGCGCTCCACATGAGGCGCGTATTACTATAGTCATCGTCGATCGCGAGGCTGCGCTTTGAGTTTCCTCACGACTTGCGTCAGGCGCGCGATCGACGCGTGTACAACACGAAATCAATTTGCAGGAGGAGGAGGAAGACAATGGCCGAAGCCGCGGCATGAAAATTTCCCACAGTCGCGCCAAGAGCCGCTTGCCCACATACGCATGCGTGGACCTTTCCGCTTTCTTTTACTCTTTCCCTCTCTCTCTCTTACTGGTGTACTCTTACTCAGTGTACTCTCTTGGGTACACTGAGCGCGCTTCGAAGATGTGGGTCAGGAAGTCGTCTTTCCATGCAACGGAGTCGCTGCGAATGCGGTCAAAAGTGAACCTTTTTTTCGCGATAAGACCTCCGATGACTTTGCTTAGGGTGCCTTTGGAGAGATTTTTTTGTTTGGGAAAGGTTTAGTAAAATTGACGCTGGAGCTTGCGGAAATTGGGTATCGATTTTTACTTTTTAGTAAGAGGTTGACGAGAAACATTTTTTTCGAGATTGAACCTCTGAACATTTTTCTTATAGAGTGCATGTATTTGGATAGTTTTTTTTTTTGTACGTGAAAGCTTTTATGAAATTGACGCTAGAACTTGCAGTGCTTTAGTATCGATTTTTGCTTTTGCATGCAATAAAAAATTGATAAGTTCTTTCACGATAGAACTATTGGTGACTTTTTGCTTAAAGTGCCTTAGAATAGGTGTTTTTTTTTCTAAAGCTTTAATGAAATTGACGCTGGAAGCTTGCGGCGCTTGAGTATCGGTTTTTATCTTTCCAGTAGGAAGTCGGTGATTTTGATAGAGCGAAGCACGGTTTATTGGGCAAAAAATGAATTTATCGACGTTTCGGTAGTGTTTGCACTTTTCTAGCCTCTTGGAGGCTGTTAAATGTTGTTGCCGTGAAATTATTTTAAAACGCCGAAGAAGATGGAACAATTATTAGCGAAACGCCGTCAAAAGAATAATTGCCAATAAACCTCGGTTCATTGGTTAACACTGAACTTGAGACTACATTTTACCGATTTTCTTTAAATTAATTTGCTTCCGGTGAAATGTTTTCTTGAGCGTCGATTAAATAATCGATTTTCTTCGAATTTATTTTTACAAGACAAAAATATTTATTTATATTCGTTAACGTTATAAAATAAATAAATCGAAAAATGAACAACTATACATCATATTTTAATTAGCAGCCTACTTAACAAACATTATTCAATCTGCATTCAATTTGATTGGATAATTAAATTCAAACAAAGTATTGATTATTTAGTAGATGCAATTAAAAACAGCCTTATTATAAGGCCTCATTTTTTAATAACGTATAACGTAATAAACTTTAATCATTTGACGAAGCGAAAGTTGGCTGTAAACTAATTTGAAGGAAAATGCCGATCTGCGAGCTTTATAATAAGATCCAAGAGCGGGTTTTTCGTTTTGAAATTTTCAGATTAGTTATGATGGAAGATTTGCTTGTATATACTGCGATGACTTGTAATGTCGATTTCGTAAATGATCGAAAAATTTGTATGTTAGATCGACAGCTCCGATGTTTGATCCATCGCTACAGTCCGTTGAGTAATAAATTTTGTAAGAGTTACGTAAAAAAAAATGTTAGATCGATTTGTTTCTAATTGACAGATAAGGGGCCTAACGATGTCTCATTGTTTCATCGAGTCTTTATTGGGCCTCTATAAATGTGCGATGTTAATTTGAGTTGCATACATTCGGTTAAGTCATCTTAAAAATTAATATCAATTAGTCATAAAATTAGTTATTTAATTTTTGTGAATTATTTCAAAATTACACTCACACTGCACCAATATTACATATACAATATTATATTCTGTTTTATAGAAGGTTAATTATAATAAGGACCAATGAATAATATGAAAATAAAACTAAAGGATTCCAAAAATTCACAAATAATATATTTGTCTAATTTAGTAGTTACTAAACTAAATTAAATAATCACTAAAAAAATTAAGATTTCTTGACGGAATACGCAATTCAATAAAAAATTTAGGTTGACTATATATCGTCGCTCCCAACGAAGAAAAGCACATTTCAAAAAATGCCGATTTTAATTTGCCATTTTTAAAGCACTAG
>JAWWEN010029895.1:0-15721 GCA_035582955.1 Sycophila texana | reverse complement strand
AATATAAATTTTATTATAATTTTTAATTTTCAAATTATTTTTCAAAAAAAAATTTTTAGGTATAAACCCCCCTTAAGAAAACAAAAAGGAAAAATTATTATTCATTTTACTGCGTTTTTGTAATTACGTAAGCGATGTATCGAAGAATTAAATGTATGTATATAATAAACTACATGTATATGTACACTTGGTTCCCATTAATTCGCTTGGAACATTTTCAAAATTTAAAAAAAATGGCTACGATAACCTCGAAAATGTCAAGGAAAAGATACAGTAAAGACAAAATCGTAGCCATTTTTTTTAAATTTTGTAAATGTTTCAAGCGAATTAATGGGAACCAAGTGTACATGTACAATGTTTAAAAAAATAGAAATATGGTATAGTTCGCATTTTTATTATACTTGTATTACGCAGTTTCAGTCTGAAGAAGGAGCGTGGGAAATAAAAATGAAACGTTAATTAAAATAGCGATTACGCAATAATATTTACAAAGAGGGCACTGATGAAAATCCACATTATCCTAAAACTTATTGGAATTACACATAAATTAAATAAACATTTAAAATATCTATCGACTTAATTGTCAAGGGGATCGAGAAGTGAGAAAGGAGAGAGTGTCTATACGCACAGTAGGCAAATTAACTTCTTAATCATAAGTTTTATTGCTTAGCTAATTACTTCTACACACGTGTCGCAGTCTGACTTTAATTAGTTCCTAATTAATGAAAAATACACGTGTCTAATTCGTCTGCGCATTTTTCCAGCCTCGTTCAATGTGGCTTCGTGAAGAGCGAGGCATTAAGGTGTCCCAGAATATTAAATATGCATTACAGGCATGAAATTAACTTATTAAGCAAGAATTCGCGTGAATAGTAATGAGCAGATTGAGAACAAGTGCAGACACGCCGACGTTCGCGGATCCGAACCAAGCGCGCCGTTTGAGCTTCGTTCGATTATCGCTCGAGGTAAAAAAGGAACCTGCAGCAGGCGAAAGCTGCAGTTTCAGCTCGTTGAAGTGCAGCTTGAATCTCGTAGTGATGCCCGCGAGAATTCGAAACTATTCGTCGAAAAAGTGACGGATTTAATATTTTATTATCAGCGGATGTACAGGTAATTTTTATAGCTTAAAAGCAAATTAATTATCTATTATATTTTTTCTGCATAAATTTTTCAATTGAACCTTACATTTTGAATGAACAGAAGTGAATATATTCCTGAATTCAATAAAAAAAAACAGCGAATAAACATTGAGAAGGTTTTTTTATAAAAAAAGAGCTTTCCAAAAGCTCCCCGTAGAAATTACATGGAAAAACATAATCGCGGGGCCGTTTGCAAGCTCTAGAAAAGTTGCTGTAATTTTTAGCTTAGTGCTTTAAGAATCTTTGTAATTTTTGCAATGAAAGCTCTGTCAAAATTACGGATAAAGCTCCGGAATTTTAAAGAAAAAATTTTCGCATTTTTACAGAGCTTTTCTTGCAAAAATTAAGGATGTTCAATATTCATTTAAAAATTACTATCCTTTAAGTTTCTAATTCTTTTACTGATGATAATTAATTGATAAACCGAAAGAATTTTCCCGTATAAATTGCTCTAGTTATAGGCACTGGAAATTTTTACCTGAAGTTTTATTATTGTGGCAAGCAAAGCTCTGTAATTTTTACTGGAAAAGCTTCGTAATTTTTACAGAGCTTTTCTTGTAAAAGTTACTAAGCTTTGACAATTCTTCAATATTCAAGCAATAATTACAGTGATTTTCTTGCGCTTAGTTTTTTTTCGCATAATTTTTACGAGGAGTTTCATCGCAATTTTCGCAAGAAATTTTTCTCAGCGCAAAAATCTTTAATTTTTCTCTATATACACAGTCGATCGAAACCATCATATTTTTAACAAGTGTCTCAAATCAAATCTCGCGCTCAGCCACTATATAAAAGCGGCGGGATCGAGCGTCCAAGTTCCTCTACTGAACCCGGCGGTGATGACGCAGTCACCTGTTGTCGGGAGGCGGTCGCGGGTCTCCGACGACGGCGCGAGCGCCGCGGCACCCGAATGGGGTCAGCGTTGGAAATAGGGTCAGCCCGCAGGGCGGGGAAGGGAGCTCCCTCTCTCTCTCGCTCCCCCAACAGCTCGTAGCTGAACGGAGACGGGACACTTGCATTTTCATCGCGCGCAGCGCCGCTCGATTCCATTTTCCTCATTTGCATAAAAGTAGATTCTCCCTCTCGCTCCGAGGCTCCCTCTCGCTCTTAAAAGCTCGGCGCTGCGGGCTCGCGTGCTCGCGGAGAATCTCCGAAAAGCTCGTCGGCGCTCTCTCGTGGCGGCCTTTATATTGGCTTTTTCCTCGCGATGGATTCTACGTCTCCTCGCTAGGCGAGCCGATCGATGACTTGTTAGCCGGACTCCCCCACTTGTACGCGGCGGTTTTACCTTCGCAAGATTTAGGCGCCTCCTGCCCTTCCTCCTCTCTCTCTCTCTCTCCCTCTCTGCCTTTTTTCCGCGTATTTTTTTTTTGCCAGAGGAGGGTATGTATACCGTCTAATTTGAAAGCACTACTTTGGCGTTAAGTAGTCGGTAGCTTTGACGGAATCGCGCGGCCCTTCCTCGTTTCAGCGGATACGGTGTCTTTAGGCGAGCTTTAGGCGAGCTTTTAACGACGCGGCCATCTCGGCAGCATATTCGTCCTCGCGCGCTGCGAGCAATATAGTGTCGTACCTTATGCACACGCGAAATATTTGATAGCCACGACGGCGGCTTACAGCCCCGCGGGTCAGCTGTTAACGTTGCTTCTTAAAATAAACGCATTCTTTCGAGCGAGAGGCCCGATCCATGCGAAGCCGTATCTTTTTAATATCGCGCTCATCTCGAAAATAGACCGGAGCTTATTTCGCCCCGTCTATTTTCGTTCGACGCTTCGTTTTGCAATATTTGACTTTTAGAAATCTTTAAAGTTCGAGAAAATATTTATCCGCCGTAAATCTGCCGACTGGCGCGCGAAAGGAAAAAAGCTCCCGCGCGCAAAGGAGACAAATAACAATCAAAGGCGACCTGCATTCGCGACGATCGTTTAATTATTTATCGATGGGAATGTCAATGCGGATGCGATTGTTTATAGGCAGCGCGGAAGTGAAAAGGAAAGAAAAAATGTTGTCGGCGCCAATCGCGAGTGCCTATATAGATATGCAGAAGTGGAGCACTATACGACGTTCTAATTTAGTAATTGCCGCACGGCATTGACACCTCTTCTAATCGTGCATTATGGAAACTTTTTTAATGACAGATTGATGCGCAATAGAATAGGGTTTTCAAGTTTCACAACTGCGTGTCTTCTCGTATTCATTATACAGATGAAATAGCACACGCCCAGCGCTATTTCCTCATTATTGAGTGCCGTATTTTTTTAATGCGAACGCATAATATATCTTGTTACGCCTCGGTGCGATGCATTTTTAAAAGATTGCAAAAAACTTATCCACCTATTTAGTGTATAATGTAACGTTCTAATTGAACAATTATTTTGACACTTCAATTGCATACTGAGAAAAATGTTTGATTTTGTCGTTTTCACTAAAAGTTCAGTAGATTTTACTAAATAGTAGGAGTATTTTGGTCACGGACTAACATTTGGAGGCTTATTCATAAATTAGCCATGAAATATTACTTAATTTTCTATTAAAAATTACTTAACAGTTTAGTAAAATTTCTGAGATTTACAGTTTGTGACTAATTTACTGAGCTCGTATAAGTAAAAATTACTGAAACATTCCTGTGAGTGTATCAATGACGTTATATAGATATAGTTACTTCAGAAATTTTAGTGTACTATCGATCAAGTGTGTAGATTCTTTTTGCAAGTGTCCGCCAAATGAATAATAATTAGAAAAATAAACAAACTGTATGTATAGCTATTGCTCAACTGATCATATCACGTGATGTTTCTAGCCATAGATTTTTACACTAAATTTTTCAAGAACTAATTATATTTTATTTCACGTCAATTCTTAAAAGGCCATTCACACGTATAGGTATAATCTAACCTAATTTTAACTATAACATTTTTCTCAATGTATGAAAAAAAGCACATTTAGAAAAAAAGCCAACGTTAATTTGCCACTTTTCAAGTATACCAAAGTTAAATAAATTCTTGCAAAATCAGACAAATTTATACCGTATCATAAAAATCATATAATCACACAAGTTTGTCAGATTCTAGAAGAGTTCTATTTACTTTCTCTAGTACTTTAAAAAAAAATGGCAAAACAAAATAATCCTTTTTTGAAACGTGCTTCTCTTCGCTAGAAGCAATATACAATAAAAATCTGAATAATAAGTACCAAAGGAATTAATGAAATGCAACGACAGAAAGGCACTCCTTCGCATAAGAAAAAAAAGACGAGACGCTGATCGAACCGAAGGAAACAAGGGTCGAAGGTAATTACTTTCCCCGCAAAAAAAAAAAATAGGATTACCGCGTGCACCCGTCGATTCCGCCTTGCGCAATCCCGATAAATTCGCCGTTAACGAACGCGTCGTCAGGGAGAGGCGCCTGGCCGCTCGCTCGCGCGCGCGCAATATGCGCCCAGCAATCGATCGATCGGCCCTTTCGCCATCATCTGCCGAAATGCAGCGATCATCGCAACTTTCCTACCTCCTCCTTCGCCTCCTTCTCTGGGGGGGGCCGAATCGTTCCGCACCGTCCATCCGCCTACGCACACACTGTCGTCGCCGCAGCTCCGTCGGCTCGTGCGCGCGACGCTCTCGGTGTGTACAAACAAAAGGGGATTTCGCCGCTGATTTCCCCGACCGATCGAGATTTACGCAAGGCGCTGATGGGTATTATAGCCTCTCCCGACGGTTGGCCAATATATATATAGAGAGAGGAGTGCGCGATGGAAAGAGAGAGAGAGAGAGAGAGAGAGAGATTGGCCAACTCTGCGGCAGGGCTGGTGACGAGCGAGCTTTATTGCCCGTGTCATGGACGGGAGGCTCGTTATGACCGACGACGCGGCGATGAGAAGCAGTCCGTCGTGCTCAAAAATTGAAGCTAATGCGTTTAGATTTGTATGTGTGCCTGAAGTCAGAGTTTCGTCCACGGAGAGAAATATTATGTAAAAATTATTATATGTACCGTAGGAACAGTGGGACATACTCGACCTATGATGATTTTTACTATAAAAATTAGTAAAATTTTACTATAAAACTTAGCTATGTTCATAGTAAAAATAAAATTGCTGGGTAGATAATAAAAATTGTAATGTACATAGCAATTTTTCTGTTTTATAGTAAAAAAATCGTCATAGGTTGAGTATATTCCATTGTGCCTACGGAACATAGTAATTTTTACTATAACATTTCTCTCCATGTCTCGATTTTGATCGAGGCTTAAGTCTGATATCGACGTCTTGTAGCTTGTTTTCTTTACAAGGAGATATGTACCTATAAACTAATTTTTTTTTTGTCACTGGCAGAAATGAAATTCAATTTTATTTGTGCACATTATTTTTTTATTTGCTGTTTTATTAAACTTTGCAAAAACTTCAATTTTAATTTTCTTTTTTAAGAAATATGTGTGATGAGTCAGTGATCAAATAGATATCTGCAGTTTTTAATTTTGCAAGTTTTAATATGTATTAAAGTGCTCCGTTTCAGTCGTCTTCAATTATCTTACGAAATGATTATCCAAAATGTGCTTCTTTACCGTTAGTCTATTGCAGCTATAGATTAGAAATTCATTAAGTGCATGTGAAGAGTTACTTAAATGCGTTTTTTATTCTAAATGTATCAAAATTGCATAAAAACCTATTATTTCCCAATTCCAATGAGTTATTTTTTTATTATTTTATTTCTGAATCATTAATTTGTAACGAGATTCTCAAATAGCGTATAATAACTTCGAGCAAGCATTAGAATACATTATTACGAATAGTGATTATGTGGGTCTGGACAAATGCTTCTTAAAAAGTATGCTAATGTACGAGGGGGATTTCTGAAGAGGTTGTTTGCCGTTTGATAATATTGAAAGGTCTCTGTTATCCCAGAAAAGGATGGGTTCAATATAATTCACGAGTGAATGTGTGGGAGCTGGGCATTGGGTGTACACTCGACTTATTACACCGGATTGTTCACTTTCTCGGCCATATCCGGGCACAAGTTTTTTTTTTTTTTAATGAGGTACTTCCGAGCCTTATCAAACTCTTACGAGCTCCTCGTTCGCCGCTTTGACGGAATAAAAAAGGAACTTGTTGAAAAAGTCGCGTAAATCCGACCAAACGCGTAAAATTAAAAAGCAATATCGCCTAGTTTCAAGTGTTTTATTATCGTTTTTTAAAAGCCAACTGCTTTTGGTGTTAAAATAAAGGGTATATATATATAAGTACTTTTCAAGATTGACGACAACTTTATGAAAATGTCGTAAGAAAATTCATATCGTTCGAAAATATCAAACCTCTCGATCAAACTGAAATAAAATTTTACTTTAAATGTAGCAAGAGAAAATTTCAATTTCCTTCGTTTCTTCCACTATTGCAAACAAGTAGATTGCATTTTCTAACACAAAAAGAAATATAATTAATAATTAATTTCTCAAAGTTACTACATTGGAATTTGTTTCGAGAACAATAAACTAGATTCTTAACGTTAAGGCACTAATATACATGTATTATACATATATTAAATCATTAATACACTAAAAACCGTTATAGTCGTAAAATTTTAATGAATATAAAACATTCGCCAGTCTTACATATTTAATATTACTCATGAAAAGCTCGTGCATTTTAAATATGAAGCGGAATATATTTACGCAGGGCCACATTTAAAACGCGCGCAGCCTACAAACAAACAGAAAAAGAAGAAAAAGGAAGAAAACGAAAAACGAGCCGCGCACGTTCGACCTTACGACTTCGTGGCGAATGTTCGTGGCACTGCAATTTCTTAGACTTTTTCATATGTTCTATCCTTATACGCTCGCTTTCTTAAGGCTTCCAGTAGGAAGCATATATATATACCGTAGTATACGGCAGATTTCAATTGTCGAGTAATAAGACGCGACAACCTGCCTGTCATATAAAGTTTGGGAACATTTAATAATACTGCTCTTATGTATATACGTATACTTGTGCATGTACATGTACATATTCATATATACATATAAATACACGTATGTATAAATGTACATATACGTGGGTGTACTTATGCTGCTCCTAGTATATACATACATTTTTCGGAGAGCTTTAAATTTCAGCTAAAAGCTAAAAAGCGAATTTTAGATATTTTTTTTCATCCTGCCTAGTACCTCGCGAAAATATATAACGTTACGTTTAAACTGTATTCGAAAAGATTTTATACGAATGGACGAGAAAAAAAATGGCGGTAATGGTGGGAAGTCGCATTAAACGCGAACTGACGTTATACACCGCGAATGCTTCGTGACCCGTGAAAAAATCGAAAATGAGATTTTGATGGTACGTACAGGATTCTATGTAGAACACGGGATCGATTTAACACATCCTCGCGAGCCGCGACTCGCTTGGGTCGCATACGTTATATTATGACACTATTCCGTCGAAATGTTCGCCTTGGCTGCGCGTGATATCTTCCGTTTAAATTTCGGCATCGCTAAAATTTATACTCGAGACGTAAGTCCACAGCGGCTGCAGAGAAAAAGTTCCAATTCATTTCGAATGAATGCGCTTCTTCGAGTTTTTTTTATAACAAAAAAAAAAAAAAAAAAGAAGCGTAATATAAGAAAATTACAATCATAATAAAGTCAAAAAGAATTGAAAAGCTTTCATTCTAAACTTACATTATATTAAAGTCCTCAATTTCCCGGAGATTAATTAATTTCTCGAATCACCCCCTATACCCTCGTATCTCCTCCTCGCCGTCTTACAAGTAAATTACTCGTTCCCCCGAAAAACGGAGCTGCAGGTGAACCCGCCAGGGTTCCGCTCCAGCCGGTCGTTATATTAGCTTTGTAAAATATTATACAAGCGTTAAAATTTCAAAGTATATTACCCCGCGGAAAGTCGCGCTCGCTTTTTAAAGGCAGCGAGAAAACCACTTTGGAAGATTTTCCCCGGTCGAGCTTAAAATGGATCTTTCATATCCCTCGCAAGCTCGGCCGATTATATTTTTACAGGGGAAGAGAGGGGTGCGAGCCCCGGAAATATTCATCGCGCATGAATAATTTCAGAGGCGCGCGAGCGCAAATGATACGCGCGCGCGAAATCCTCAATATTCCGCGGTGCGCGCACCCGTGACCCGCGCGCGTACAGCTTCGAGAAATAAAAGCGCCGCGTGTGTGTATAATACCGTACTTTTCGAGCGACGGAGGATCGCAACGGTAACTAATGGCGGCGCGCGTCGTGCAATTGAACGATTTGGTCCGCGAGCGCGACAATTGGGACGAAAGAAAGAGCACTGGACTTCTGGGTATGGACTGTGGACTATACCCGTAATCGAGTGTTTTAGATTGAAATTGGAAAAAAGAGGAAAAAAGAGTGTAAATTGTATAACATGGAAAAATTTTATTTTCTTTTCTTTTTTTTTATGAGAAATAAAAATGTAGGTTGTACAGGTTTCGTATTTACATAATGCACTTGTGCGTTACGTCGACGGCACGTGCAACTTTTGAACGGCTGTGACGCGCGTCACATGTATATTATTATATTTCGCGCGAAGAGAAAAGAAGGGTAGTATAATGCAATTTAATTTTTTCGCCGTGACCAGACGGAATTTATTTGAATAAAAAATCGAATAATCCGGCGAATATTGAATTCATCCGTGCTATATAGTATACACCTTCGGGGTGGAAGATACTCTTTTTTTTTGAGAAAATTCTCTCTCGAGTTTTATTAGTTTTCCAAACTCATTTAAGCATCGTAAAAAAAATTGCGGGAAGGCTGAGAGGTGGGCGAGTAGGAAGTTGACTCTTAAATTATTGGCGCGCTATTTTTAACTTTAGAGCGTAATAAAGTGATCTAATAATGCCGAGACTTCCTTTGTTCAACGCTTCTCGAATGCATCGTTAAATCGGATAAATAGCCTCTTTACCCCACCAGGCTACTTTCCTCCAAAAAAAAAATGTAACCGAACGAATTTTCATCGAACAATTCATATTCCAATGCACTAAATATGAATAGGTGAAATTCACTTCGAATAAGCTTCATTTCAAAGCTCTAAATACGAATGAGTGAAATTCACTTCTAATAAGTTAATATAAGACACTTATTCCACGTGATAAATCTTGCACATATCGAATAATCGAAAAACTTATATCACGGATATAAATAAGTCTATATTCACTTAATCCAAGTAAATTTCACATATTCATACATAGAGAGTATAATACAATCAGCATAAAAAAAAATATACAAGCAACAATTAAAAAAAAAAAAGAAAAGAAAAAACAATAAGCGTCGACACGCATGATTTCTCCCGAGCGAGTATAAGCGCAGGCATCAACAAACACGATTTATCCCATTCTCCGCGTTAAGCACAAGCCACTCAAGCCGCTTATCCGCCTCACGTTCCGTCGATTCTTAAAACAAAAGCTCCCTGACGCGACGCGCGCGCGTGTATATCGCTCGACACTTACGCAAGCTCCCCTACCCTCCGCTGCATTACGTAAAATTTGGCGCTGGTCCCAATCGAAAATCAGCCGCGCTCGCGCGCCCGATGATTAATTTTTCGCGGAACGAGGCCACGACTGCACCACGCGCGCGTTACGCGAACCCCTAAGCGGATTCGGAGCGCGGGGGGGGGGGCGAGGAGGTCGCCCGGCCGACCTTGGCTTCTAATATAAGTAATAAGGCGCGCCGGAACGGAATGGACCGCGAGCTTCATTTGTGTGCGCAGGGGCGGGAGCTTCCGAAAGTTCGTTAGCCTCCCACTCGCCGCTTACTGCGGGAGTGCGAGTCATCCGAAAAATCGGTGGTTCCGAAAAGCTTTTTTTTTGTTCGAGAAAAAAAGAATTGGCTTTTTAATGTGTCATAATCTCTTTTCGATAAAGCTGTATTCAGTCGAGGCGCTCATCTTGTATGTATATATTATAATAGAAAAAGATGTTGCAGCGTTAAAAATTTTTGTCGTGCGATCTTTGAATCTTTATAAGTGAAATTAGGTTCAAAAGATTTTTAAGAATTAGTATAATAAGCGTATTTTCAAATACCTAATTATATTTTCAATTTTAATAAGCATGGTTCATATGTTTTTAACTTTTCATTACGATTAAATTGAGATTAAAAAATGTTGAGATCTGATCTTTTCAAATAATGAAGGAGATTATGTTAAAGGAATTGTAACATTTTAATTCTATGTACAATCATTTTTAAAATTGATAGACTTTCAACGGGCGAATAAAGCTGAATAAGAATGAGAAATTTCTGTATGCCGACTGTGCATTAAAAATAAAATATGAACGTATAGACATAAAGAACGAGCCTCTTATCCAATAGCAAGTGAGCTTGAATACACAGCTCATTTGGCAGTCTCTTGAAAGCTCGCTTGCCATTGGCTAACAGCCTCGTGTTCTTTATTTCCGTACCTATTCCTTTTTTTAGTGCAGAGCCCACACACACCTACATTTCTCGAAAATTATCCAACAATTTTCTCGCTCCTCAATGTTTCACTAATTCGCCGCTTCTATACTCTATATATTTCTACATTTATATACACTACACCGTCGCCTCGGCGCTTCCTTTCTCCCCAAAAAAAAAAACAGATCGAAATCCCATGAAATTTTACACGCGAGCTCGCAAAGAAAAAAAACTGCAACTCCCGCCCAGTGTATCGAGCTGCCCGTAAAGCGGCGGTTTACGACGCCGCGCTCGGGAAAAGGCTTAGCGGCGACCTTCAGCGCGAATCAATCGGAGGGAAATACGTTTTCGCGGGCCGCGACTTCGCTCGAATCGCCACCGCGGAGGAGCTTTCCAAGCTTTATGCACACATATACATATGCATACATTATACGTATATATGTTCAAATACATGTATATACATATACCTAATATGCATGAATATAATACGCATATATACATGTATATACATATGTATATAAAAACATTTATATATAAGTGTACACAATAACGCGGCTGTTGTGGGACAAGGACGGTACACCCGCGCTTATTCGCACACTTACTCGCGCGGCCCTCTTCTTTTACTTATACCTCGTTCCTCGGAGCGGCGCACGTGCACCTTACATCGCGAGGCCCCGCGTTCCGCGCCACGCGCTCTGTGTCAAGGAACGACGACGCCGCATGAACTTGGCTCGGGTTGCTGCGAATCGAGCAGGGACTTAAGTAGACTAATATACTTACTTTGTTTATTATTTTTTTTTTTCGTTGGTTTTTAAATGGTCGTTTTAAATATAGTCGACGCGAATTGCGGATCGTTATTCAGATTGGCGGATTCAGGTTTTTGTAGTTTTGCAGGAGACTTTTTTTTAAAATACATGGGGGGAGAGGTGATGGAAGTGAAAGTACGTATAAATGAGAGATTTAATTAAATAGTATAATTAAATGCGTGTGTTATGCGTTTATTAAATTGAGTATTGGATTTAAAGTGATTGACTCAAATAGTTTTTTTTTATATGAATATATTTGTTAAAAAGTTTCTTTTATTTTTTACTGCGTACATAAAGTGCGGTGTGGGATGTCCGAGCCGCCAATAGAATGCTGCACGCAATTAAGAGTGACATTAAAAATGCATCTGCGAAACCTAAATCACCTTGGAAAAGGTAATTAATTTATATTAATTATATATCATTACATTCAAATGAAATTAGTATATACAGCGGAGTCAATAGTATACCTCCGCTGTTTAATTTTTTAAAAAAGCATAAACCAATACTGGTATATTAACATACTAATTACACGAAAAAAAAAAACAGAAAAAAGTATATAAAAAACGTAACAATTACAAGTAAAATAATAAAAATTGAAGTAAAACATGTGAATTAAGTAAAACAAATATCGTAAACATAAATTTTTTACTCACACACAGTGTAATTTATATTTACCCCTGCATAATGCACCCAATTCCACAAAAATAATCGCCCAGAAATATAAAAAAGGAGGAAGAATCAATAAATCCCATTGATTATATCAATCGATGTTCGCAAGAAAAATAAAAAAAAAAAGAAGAGGAAAGGAGACACGAGAAAAAAAGAGATGCGGCCCTATACCAGCAGGGCCAACAAAGGTTTCCGGTGAATTTCGTTCGGAGGGCACGAATACCTAAATTCAGACCACAATGCCACTTTGTCGTAAATAAAATCTATCACGCGTGTCAGGACGGCGACGGCGGCGCGGCGCGAGCGAGCGAGCGAGCGCCCCGTATGCGGACAATTTCCTGCCCTAGAAAAGCCTTTTGTCACGGGCTGCCTTTCTTCCCTCCGCACAGAAAATCGCTTCGTTCCTTTAAACGCGGCGGCGGCCGAGCCGCTCATAATAAGAATTCAAATGGCCGCGCTTCACTCTCTGGAAATCTATTTAAATGCTAACTACGAATTTTAATCGCCATATAAATGCCCCAAGGACCGCGCAACTTCATTTACTTTCAAAACAGTTGCATATTCCATTTTGTCCCGTTCGAATCTACATATTCACTTAATTTCACGTTAAACGCATTATCGGGTGCATCTGCGGTTCTTAAAGAGCGCCTCCCGGAAAGAAATTATAATTTTTTTCTTTTTTTTTTCGGAGTGAGAATTTTTCGGGGCGTATTCCTTCTCCTATAAAGTATTTGATTCGTCTGGTCGTGTTTTCTTTTTTTTTTATTTTACGTATTATACAAGTTGCCGATGTGAGGGATTTTTTTTTCTTACTATGCGAATAATTCAAATAAAATTCTTCTTAGAAAATCATTTTAATTTATTTAACTAAACATTTATTTTAATCAACCAAGTGTTTTAACTAGGGTACGGGTCGATTTTTAACTAAAAATGTTGTTAATTCAACTAAATATTTATAGTTAAATCAATCAAGTTTATTTTGTCAGGAAGATTCAGCCGCAATTTTTAGTTGGAACCAGTAAAATATTTTTTAAAGTGTACGATTTTTTTTTTTTTGTTGCCGATTCGATGATGAGAAAAATCCACCGCAACAGTGTATGAAATCAGCGCTCGGCGTAAAATTAATGCTTACATTTTCCCAGAAGTGGTATAAAGTCATCTCGCGAAGGAATGGCGCTTGCAATATTGCCCAGTGTCAAAGTCAGCGGACAATCGCTATATTATTTAAATGAACCGCATAAATTTCAATGCTAAACAGTTTTGTTTAATTACACGCTTACTTTACTCCCGACAATAAGGGGGACTGTAGTTCCTTTAACTTCAGATCAAATATTCAAATAAACTTGCTATTAAGGTCAAGAAAGTCCGATGTTATTAAAAGCCGATGAGTTACGGCAAAGTCGCTGGCGCCACAGGCCTCTATGAAGTTGTACTAAAAAATTGATCAATAAAAACTATCTAAATATGAATAAGTGAAGTTCATTCAAATAAGTGACTGTTCGCTTATTCTATACGATGTACAGATCGAATAATTTAAGTGAATTTCAATTACTCAAATTTAGCGGGATCAAAGGTTTTGAAAAGAGTAAAAAATTGTTATTACCGTGTACATAAATTATTAGAAATTTTTTTTTTTTTTAATACATCGTTGACTACGTCGACACTCGAAAATAAGCATATTTCATATATATTTTCAAAAACACGTTCATCGTAGAAGTAACTACATCGCCAATAGGATTACCTTTAAAGGGCTATTTTCTTCCAACTACTACTTTGATCGACAGACTAGAGTGACGAAAAAAAAGAAAGAAAATTGCTTGAACACTATATCGTCAAAAGTAATAAAATTTTTTTTTTTTTATGAACTCCACAAATTTTTATGAACTCTATATATACTCTCGAAACAAAATTGATATAAAAAAAACTTATAATTGTCTCTTCTACCGGCAGATATTACATTTACCGAGTGATCAATAAGAACGTACAATGGCAATCGGTCAAACGAGCTCGAACAAAATCGTCCCCCTTCACCTTCTATGCCCCCATAATATCAGTTCATCTCCCTTTGACGTCCCATTGTGTTTTCATGGATCTTACAAAATTGTTTTCTGTCGCTCACTGTCGCTCTTATAAAAAACCTATTTGTTTCATAAAAGACTATAGTAAAAAATTGTAATTTATTCCTAAGTCTACAAAATTTAATAACAAGTATCCATTTCTTTGATCATTATTACAAAAACGCTTTTATAATCATTGCAAGGCTGAAAAATGCTTACACTGAGAAAAAATGTATTGCAAAAATTACTATCTATTCGGAAATATGACTACAGAAACAAGTAAAATTTATAAGCAAATAAAGCAAGTAATATACTAATATAACACTAAAAGTGCCGTATACATATAGTAGATTTTGACTAATAAGTGACTAATACATATAGTAGATTTTGACAAATAAGTATAAATATGCCGTATACATATAGTATAGATTTTGCTATAGACAGAATTTAAAATAACCATTGTACATGCTTTTTCTGCAGTAGAATATATGGTAATTTTTATCTAAGAGTCCAGTCAATGTGTCCCGTTTCCAGTTGCATAGTAATTTTTAAAATACTTTTTTCTCAGCGTACATAAAATTCCTTCTAAAAAAAAAAATCAACATCCCCACATCAACCCTCATTTTTCTCAAGCCCAACGAAATTTCGCACTCGACTGGCGAGCAGGAGAATTTCGCACTCGACCGACGGATGCGTATATAAATTGGGAGACTTACGAGCAGCCATCAAACGGGCACACCTGACGTATTATCTCCCATCCGCGCGCCACGGCGACCTAACGGCGACGCATTCGCGCGCGAGCTGCACATCATAAGGGCACCAGGATCAAGGAGGAGCCAATCGCCCATAGCTCAGCTCTGTTTTCTCTCGCGGCCTCAAGCGACGAGGAAAATTCTCGGATGAGGGATCGCCGCAGGGCCCGATAATGGACGACCGCCGCTCGAGCGGAAAAATATGAGCCGCGCGAACCTTGAACGCGCTGAGTAAACAGCGCGCGTGCGAGCTCTGGGACATTTGCATTCGACTGATAAAAAAAAAAAAGGAAAAAAAAAGAAAGAAACGGTCGATCGGTGTCCCGCGCGCGTCGTTTCTTCGTTTGCTCGCGCCGAGCCGCTTGTTATATTCTCGCGTGTACATAGGCGTGTGCGCGCACACGCCGCAGTCGATATGAATTGATCGAGGCGATTTTATTCCCAATGCTAATTTTATTTGACGGCGAACGGATCAAATGGCGAGGCGGCCGTTTGAATCGAGCTGCGAGATTTCTGATTTAAAGAAGTGCGTTTATTACTGTCGGATTCGTGGGATACATTTATACATTTTACTTCTCTAGAGGATTTCTTTTTTTTTTTTGCTGAGAAAATGTTGACGTTAAAATTTTTTACAATGAGATTGACTCATTGTATGAGTTATTGTTCTTACGAGTAAACAGTTTTAGCGTTAAGTCATCGTTAATGTTGTCCTGCGGCTGCAGAGGCAGTTTCACATGGTAAGACGTATTTTTACGTTGATGATATATTACGTTTAGAAGGTTTTGCCTCGTGAATAATCGTAAGCATCGCTATAAATAATTGGGAAGAACAAAAAAAAATCAAATTTCATGAACTGTGTCAGTTAGAATATCAAAAAATAATCGACACTTATTTTTTCTTTTTTT
>JAWWEN010029884.1:0-15724 GCA_035582955.1 Sycophila texana | reverse complement strand
GAATGACATGTACAATCAAAAATTACAATAAAAAAAAATTGAATTTTTCACAATTTAAAGGTGGTGGACCCCCTTAAACAAACTTCTTTAAGATTATATATCAAATTTAAATCTAAAGTCGAAGAATAAATTTGTCCGCACTGATAATAATAATTGACACGTCACTGATAAAAATAAAAGTATTTAAAGTTTATATACGCTTCTCAATCAATTTTGATCAGCGATTTTATTAAAATCTCCAATCGGCCTATATTCAAACTATTAATCAGGTTTCGAACATTACGCTTGGCACGTTGAAATTAATTAATGTTTGCGCTCTCTCTCTCTCTCTCTTTCCGCGCACCGATTAATTAATGCCTGCTTATCCGCGAAAACGGAATCCTTTGTTCCGCGGCCCGGTGGTATATATTACTAATTAAGCCAGTGCGATTAATTAAGAGCTCGGGTCCGTCAGTCATTGAATGCCAGTCCGGACAAAATGCATCTCGTGTTTCCTGCACCGCTGCAATATGAAACTTCAGTTTGCTTGAATCCTCTTTATGCTCAAACTCAGCTTCCCTGATGTTTGATTGACGAGGAATTTTTTTTGCCTATATTTTATTACTTACCTTTTCATTTGTAACGGTTGGAAACTGTTAGTCATGTTGTTTTTTTAGGATTTTAAGACTAAAAATTGCATTTATTATATTTTGTTTTCTTAAATTCGAAGAAAACTTGAGTAAAGATTTTTAAGGAGTTAGTGTTATTTCAGTTACAATTGCTATTTAAATGATCAAAATTGAGTAAAATAATTAAGACTAGAAGTAGATAACAAGTCTTACAGAAATCATCTTTCTTCCATTCAAAATTGCCTGATTTTTATCAGTAGAATTTTGACGTAAGACATTCAGAAGTTTATTAACGTCTATTGAGCATTGCATATAATTATTTAAAATCTATTTCAGGGCCGTGTAGAAACATTTTTTCTGGTGTTAGGTGATGTACAAGAATTTTGTATGCGTTTTACATTAAATTCAATACAACTACTTATTAGACCGGATATCTTAAAATGAAAGTCTAATAGGATAAACAATGCACGATTAGAAAGAATAGAAAAAAAATATAGGATGATGGCCTGGAGCGCCCTGGTTCTTTTTAAAATGATTCACAGCCTCCGGTATTTACATTCGCCAATGCGTGGGTGATCAACTCCGCGGGCGTATAAGAGTTTAAATACACCAAGTCGTTGTTCTGGATGGCCTTAAACTGTAGCGTCGCAAAAAGAGCAAAACATGATCAGAAAAATAGTAGAGGATTCCGGCTCGTCGTTTTGTATATGCTCTAGAGCTCGATTTCAACTGTTTCAAAGTATTCAAAATTAATACATTTTTTTATTTTCCCTCAAGATGTGAATAAAATTATTCTAAAACATTAGCTTCCATATAATTTATATTTATTTCGTTTTATTAAGTTCAAAACACTTATTTTAATATCTATATAATAAAATAGTAAGTAACGACGTATAGTGGGTTAAGAAAAACTTCGTTTTAAAGTCGTACGTCGTTTCGACTGTTTGGATTACAGTCTTATTCAAGCACTAAAATTGTTTATAATAATTTACAAGTCGAAAATTTCTACAGTAATGGTACGATTATTGTCTTATTCTTACCAGTGGGAGAAAAGTCCATATAGACTTGAGATCATCAGCAGGAATATAAAACTGATAGAAATGTAAAAAAAGCTGTTACCATTATTCTAAAAATTTTCGAAAAAAACCGGTGATCAGAACCATTGCTCGTCTTTTAAATGAAGTTTTACTTGATTCAATAGACTTCGTTACTTTCTACAGTACATAACTGTTTCCGTTGTAGCAACGGATTGAAAATCAAATCTATATGCCTGTTCACGTGACAATTGCATCGAGCTTGCGAAATAATTGACCTGTTATACGATTCATTAAAAATAAGCTCTATAATTTACAACGACTAAATAGAACTTGCTCAAAATGTAAATTACACTGTACAATTGCATAATTAATTTCCTTTAACAAACATTTACGAGCAATGTGAGAAACTTGACGCTGCCGTGGCCCAGCTATCTGCATCCGTAAACATTCCCACCGGCGGTAAGAAAAAAAGAAGGCGCGCCGGAGTAAAAAGAAAATCGTTGAGCCATCGCAGTAATGTCCCCGCCCACAGCGTGGCGCATATAAGATGCGTTCGACGTCCATCCGAAGGCGAATCCGCAAGCGTTAGCCAGCCGAGAAGAAGAAGAAGAAGAAGAAGAAGAAGAAGAAGAGAGAGAGAGAGAGAGGGAGATACTGTAAGGACAGGCGGGCTTCGCGATCGAGCCCCGGGGCAGCCGCGCAAGCACAAAGACTTTTTGAGGCCCGAGAAAGGGCCCCGGGTGGGGCCCCGGTAATAGCGCGCGTTTTATAGACAGCCATCGGGACGAGCGGGAGAAGAAGGGAAAAAAAGGAGAAGGTAGAGAAACGATAAGGAGGTCGTGAGAGAATCGCGGGGTCGGCTTATACACGCGTGTACACGCGATTTTTTCTCGTGCAGTCCTGGCTCTCCCTCTCTCCAAACTTCTCTCGTGCCTTCCCCGCGCGCTAGTCCGAGCCCTCTCGCTCGCGGGTCGCCTTCTTTGTCTTAATTTATCGCGGCGAGATGCCGACCTTTATTTATCGATGTCCTACGGGAGTGTTTTACGATTAAACTTCACCTCGTTAGGTGCTTTTCGTATACGTATATATCTCAGCGCGGGGCGAGCGAAGATCCTTCGGAATGCTATGTTGGTTAATGGCGAGGAGATTCTGGATGCTTTATTTTTATCGCTTTACGGCGCTGAAAATTGCATGGCTTTCGGTGCAAAACTATTTGAGAAATCGACTCTGATCAAACCCGCGCGTGTTTGCGGCAAACTCAAGGGTCATTTATATGACAACACTTTTTTCCATTTCTAATTCACGCACATTTTCTGCGAGAACGATTGCAATCCAATCGATGGAATCAATTATTCACTTGTCGAAGTTTAGTATACCCATAGCTAATGACGGATGTGGGATATAGTATAATAAATTCAAGAAATACGGTTTACAATGGACTTCTAATTATAATAAAGTAAAAAATATCCTGCAGTAATGTCGCGGATGTATAATTTTTTCGATCCCCTTGGGCTTTCCTGAAAGCAGGCTGACCTCGGCCAGGAGAGCTGAGTTTCCAAGTATTTTTCCAGCGCTCGGACTGGTGGTCCGCGGGCCGATCGCGCCCCCGGCGACTCGCAAAGATCACGAGCTTCTCTCGGTCCATTTTTCACCGGCACAAAGTTGCGACAGTACTCGAGTGCATCCGCTTTTTCCTCATTTCTCATTGCGTATTCACATTTTACCGCCTCAGATAGGTTTTCTCCAATGGGTCCTGTGGACATTTTGAATTCAGGGTTGGTCTCATTTTATTTTATTATTAACAGACCACATCTTTTTTTATTTCTACTTGTAGCGCGTAAAGTTTGATCACAATTTTAATTTGATTAAGATAATTTGTATTTAAAAATATGTAATCTGTATAACATTAATAAATTTAAGGATAGATTATTTAATAATATACATACTATTATTACAGAAAATTCTGTAATAATAATTCTAAATTATGTAAACAAAAAACCGGGAATATATATAATAATAACATAGAAGTCAATGTTTAAATTTGAAATTGTAAATTATAAATTGTAATGAATAGGCTCAAAAAGCTCGTACCTTGTAAAATACGTTTGTTAATGCAAATTATTTTTAGCTTTATGAAATATTTTATATTTTTTAAATTTTGTATTCCCATTTCAGACGCAAAGAAACTGAAATTCAAGACTTGAATGATGATTGCCTAATTCACATTTTCTCATTTTTATCTATAATCGACAGAGTTAGATTACGAAGAGGTATGTATCGAATAAATATGTAATACTTTTTCTTATTATTGACTATTCATACATTACTCGTTGTTTAATTAATTTTTATAAATTATCTACTTACTTTGCAGTATGTCGACGTTGGAATACAATAAGTTTGATAGCTTGGCAAACCTTAAAAGTAATTAATTTTCAAGAAGATTTTTGGGGAATTACTTCTAAATCCAAAATATTAATCGATCGATGTACTTTTATCAAAATTCTAGAATTGTGCGGTCGTTTTTTGACTCACATTGACTTATCAAGCGAAATTCTAGGAAAAAATAAAAATATTCGCATTGTATCATGCAAAGCAATTTTTAACATGATTGCGGATACATGTCCGAACATTCGATCTATCAATGTTGGATGTCCGAAGTCAATTTCAACAATAGAATATATAGCATACCATTTTGATAAACTTACGGAAATAACGATACAAGTTCCTAATTATGAATATAGTAGCTCACTTGCAGAATTATTTTTGAACCACAAAAATTTAATTTACTTAAAGTTGGTAGAATCCAAAATTTCGAGTACGTGTCTTTTGAATTTAAATTTTGAAAATTTAAAAGAACTACATATGGACTTATGCATATTTGAAACACCTCAAAGCATATTAAATGTAAGTATTTCTATTATTACAGAAATATCATATTATGTCCCTGCTAAAAAGTTATCCAAAGTTTACCAGTATATGATTGTTTTTAACTTACGGTAAAAATGATGACTAGAAATCTCACATACTGGCAATAATTTCTGGTCAAAATCTGATCAAGTTCTGATTGACAATGACGATAACATCGCACAGCATCGCGATATATCGACGTTAATATTGCAGTGATTCAAAGTCTTCAGATGTAAATATCCCTTTTTCCTCCTCTCGTAAAGCAGTGGAGTCGATGTTGATTATCAAATTCTGACCAGAAAAGTGAATCGACCAGAAACGATGAATAATTTTTTCTTATAGAGCAGGTTGAATACCTATGTACAATACGTTAATTTTTTTTAATTTTAAATTTACAGATTATTTACAATTTAAAAGCATTGCACTCGTTAAGCATTGTACACTGCTATACTAAAAAGTTATGGAAAAAAGATGTTGTGCAAGCACTAGGTAGTTTAACAGGTTTGAAAAAGCTTAACCTGACAATGTCTAATGATTGCTACGAACTAATAGATTCCGATTTTATAAATGATCTCGCTAATCTCGAAGAGTTAAGTGTTACTGGCAATGAAGTTGCAAGCGATGAAATTCTGGACAAAATCAGCTATAAATGCAGAAATATAAAAAATCTGCAGATTGCTGGTAAGATTTATCATCTTCATATTATTTGGTTACTATAAAGTCCTGTCGCCTTAATTGATATTAATCATTCTCTTGTAGATTCTGATAAAGTAACGAACGAAGGTATTTTTTACATTGCTAGTCTTCCACATCTTCAGTATTTATATATCAACACATTGAAGAAAATTACTTGTGAAAATTTGGATAAATTATCTCAGATAAAAAATCTCGAGTGCTCATTATGCCCAAAGATGAAGAATGAAGGTTTTATAAATTTAATAAAGAGTTCAACAAAAATTAGATCGATAAAAATACAAGACTGTGAAGAAATTAACGAAGAACTAATTAATAACACTAACATTATTGCAAGCGAAAAGTTGGATTTAGTATTAGATAATTCAAAAATTAGTGATATATTGGTTACTAATAAACTTTCTTTAGCTAAAGCTAAAAACCGGATTACGAAAAAATTCGAAAAATGCTGTATTTACTGCTACAAGGAACCTGTTAAAAATTGTGTCAACTGTTGTAATACTGTGGTAGTGTCTTGATAAATGTAGATTATTTTATAAGAATATAATATGTTAAGGTAAATATCTCTTCCCAGAAAGATGATATTCTAAAATCTAGTTTTAAGTTCTACTATTATTCATTTTTCTCATTGCCATAAAAAAAATCTGATATTACCAAAAATATTAAAATGAAGATTAATATTAGCAAAAAAGTCATAGAAAATATAAATCATAGGAAAATAATAGAAAATATAAAATATACAAATAAAAACTTACTTTTTTTACTAAAATTATAAGAAAACTACGTTAAATGCATTTATATCATACACTATTTTCTCGGTAGAAATATACGATTTGAATTAAACATTGAAATGGTACCTTCAAAATCTTCCTTTTTGTCCGAATTAATTTTAAGTTAAACTTATATTTATAAACACACTGGAGGCTTATGTTAAATTAAAAAATTGTTCTAATTCGAAAAATATTTCTTTAGCTTTACAAAATGAGAGGCTGAACAATTTTTTTACGCACACCATTAATAACATTATCCTTTACATTCATGATCACAAAGATGATATTGGCGATTTTTATACCATAAGTCAGTTTTCCCAACTGTACACAGCTATGACGAACTTAATTATATCTTATTTATTGGTATTTTTTATCACAAATATTTTGTTTCCACCAAATTAAACCAAAAGATTCAAAGAAGCTCTCCCCCATTAAAAAATTCAACAGTTAATTTTACTTTTTCACTTAACTTCATACGAGAAGCTTTTCTCGTTAACATTTAACTTCACTTCGTGCGAAAAACTTGCTCTCCTGCTTTTTCTCGCTTCTCGCATTCCTTAGGTAACACACAAATTGAAATTTACGAAAAAACTATTTATTTGTATACATAGATGCTTGTCTTCTATTCTCAATTTTTATCAATTTATTCTAGTATTTAAATGGACAGTATATCTTTTAATCCTAAGTACCAAAATGACTTAATTGAATCTGTATGACCACTCGGACTACATTTGTTTCTTATTTGCACTTAGTAGCAAAACAAGGAATCCAGTAATCGATCATAAGTGCTCAAACTGAAAAACCTCGGGCGTCTTAACAGTATAAAGGTAACGCTTCTTTTCAGTAAACAGCACGACAATCGGATCAACTCCGGAGATGTGCAAGAGCTCTGCCAGCCAGCCGTAACACTTTTTACAGGTGCTGTTTACGGCTGGCCGCGGCCTCGTTATCGACGCGCCGAGGTTTACTGCCAATTTTCTCAGGCGAAGACGTCGTCGCACGACGCCCCGCTAATTATCGACGCGCGATAATTAAGGCCCGCGAGGTGCGAGTGTATACCTCGTCCCGAGCTTCCGCCTATAATAAAGACGACTGCCGATACTTTTGATACACCCGCAGCTGTTAGGGTTTTTCTCATGGCTTCCCTTCTAGTAGTCTTATAAAAACGGCTCGGGTTTTATTGCTCCATCTCTTTCTGCCTTTTGTCTGTTTCACGCCACTTTGCTCGAATATTTTCGCACTTTCCAGGTTGAGGAGAAATAATGGAGTAAGCGACTTAACGGATTGGTCGTTCCATCCGCTGTATTCTCTTTAGGGCAGAGTTTAAGTGCCATATAATTTTGTAATTTTTTTTTACGGAAAATTGTTTACAACATCTTTCTGAACAAAATATTTTTTATGTGACAAATCTCTGAAACAATTTTCTTTTTAATAAGCGATAACATACGATGCAGGGAATTAACTTCATTTTGGACTTCCTTTAATGAGGTTTAAATCACTTACGAAAAAGTTTTTCATCGATCTACTATGTCTAATAATAATTTTATTGTGTCATGTAACATACTTATCTCAATGAAAATCCCCACCCCACTTTTGGAATTTAAAGGTAAAAGTAGAGGTATTTAAAAAAATACAGTAATAACTTTCAAATTATTCCATTTTCCCAGGACTTTTAGGATATTCCATATAATACAATTGAAATAGAAATAGGGGTTAATGACAGTTTTGTATTGGTAATGTTTGTATTTTATTTGTCTTTTCTTGATTATTTGCTTTTCAATCATTCATCTCTGGATAAACTTAATAAATTCTTATCATGGTAGAGTTCTCGTTGAATAAATTATTTATTGTACACTACTATTTCTACTTAAATACTCTGACTACTTAATTTTAACAGCTATAGATATTAAACACTTATAAGTGTTTTTCTGAACGATGATGCAAAGATAAGTTAATATATGATATAGTTTTCTGCATCTGTAATTCTGCACAAAATTTTGAACACTGCCAACCAGGTGCAATTTAGTTTTAGTATTCGTCCAAAAATTGAAAAAAAATACCCGTCAAATCATTTTTCGAGCAGAATAAATTGCATATTGTAATTGCAAGATAAACGGTGATCTAATAGCATATAAGCGTACTCTGGGTGTTATAGATTTGAGATTGATTTGGCCATAATTCAATTTCGATATTCCGGTGCAATGTCCGTCATTAACATTTGACCGTTAGAGTGCTTACCTCTTTGCAGCCTGCACCTAATCGTCCGTCGAAAATCGGGTCGACGGTCCTGTGCTTGGCTGCGCATCGCTCACCCTCCAATCTAGCCACTCGCCAAGACACGCGCTCATGATTCTGGCGCCGAAACTGCAGCCCGCGGCCCCGCTTGAGCATTATGCTGAGTGTACGTGCACACGTTGGCCAGATAGGGCAATACGCGCCGTTTTCCGAATCTTTCCCGGGAAAGTAAATTGGTCGGCGATTCGCGACACCCGCGGGTCCGTGACCCCGTCCCCGTGGGAGCCGATCGCCGAGCGATCCGATCGATCGTGTCACGCGGATAATACGCCAGCGCCGATGGGCCTTTATTCTTTTAGACATTATGGGACGTTTCGAAAGTTTTGTATGCGTAGTGTCTTTGCTTTAAGAAGTAATGAATTGAAATCTGTTTACGGGGTAAATATTGAATTTCTAATAAACGAAATAAATGATTAATGTTAATTTTACTTATATATACGTATAACATGATTAGATCTCATTGCACATACAAATAAATAATTGCATTCGCTAAACAATAATTTAATTAATTGGTAATTAAAAGAAGTACAAGTAAGAAGATTATAGTTTGGTGAGTTAAAAAGCATCGGTTGTTTTGAAATGGTTTAATTAATCAATGTACTGTAACCGTGTGCATAAAAACGTATTAATTAAGAGTTTAATGTATTAATGAAGTTAGCCATAATGGGAATCTTTTTGAAAAACGCATAGAACTTGGTTTTGCATAAAAGAAAAAAAAAGTATTTCATGGCGTGAAATTTAAATCTCATATTATCGTGCGGGACTCAAATAGAGCTTTTTCTTTAATTCTAAACCAAATTACTATGAAATGTTATGCAGTTTCTCAAAAATGTTCCATCAGGATCCAGCTTTATCGAATGTACACATGTATCTGCCAAATTAGTCGCATTATACAAATTATATCCTTTATCCTTTAAATCAATAAATGGATAACCACAACCCTTACCCATATTTTACAAGTTTTAACAAATAATTTTAAATAACTAATTTTTTCCATTAAAAAAAAAAAAAAAAAAAAATAGACCATTAATAACAATCAGACATAGTTTATCTTTTTACACGACATTGCAGTCTACCAAAAGAAATGGTTTAATGAATTTAATTAAATTGCTCAATTAACGTCTTATTACACATAAAACCATATACTTTCAATTCGCAACATATAAAATCAAAGAAAGAGATAAGAGAAAGCCTTTTGTGTGCGAAGGCGCCACGTCGGCTCGTTGCGCCGCCGAATTTCGCCGGTGCAGGAATCGCTCGCAGCTGGTCCGGTTCGGGCCAGATTGTATACTCCGTCGATGATCCGATGACGGCCGGGGGACGGTGCGCCGGAATAAAGAAGGCGAGAGACGGAATGACAGCGCGGCCCGGAGGGCGAGAGGCAGGGGGAGAGAGAGAGAGGAGGCCGCGACGCCGCGGGCACCTCGAGGAGAGTTTGAAAACCGTCGGTCCGCCGCGGGGCTCGCCGGGCGCGCGTGCGTACGCGGCCTCTACCCCACTTCATTAATATTTCATTTCGTTGCTTATCGTTACCTCGAAGCTGCGGAGGCGCGCGGCTTCGCCCGAGTGCGGAGCCGCGCACCGCCCGGGGGCATCGTTACTGCCTCTTAGCGAGCGAGCGAGAGAGAGAAAGAGAAAGAGAGACAGAGAGACGCGGGGATGGAGACGGGCAGGAGGACTGGAACGAGACTGAGAGAGAAGAGGTGCCGGTGCAAGCTTGGACGAAAATTTTGGTTTTAGCCAACTTTTTTTTTTGCTTACAAAGTATACTGCGTGGTGGTAAAATTAATCTGGGGAAGGCGTTAAATACCGGTCGATCGGAAGTAATATAGTCTGGGAAGTGGAAGTGCCAATTAGTCACGATGCTTGTTTAAAATAGAGAGAAGTAAATACGTATTTATATGGTAGCTCTATGGGTATTCCCCAGTCACTTATAAAATAGTAAACAAAATTTCTTTAGAAATACATTATTAGCTTAAGAAAAGTAGTTAAAAAATATTTTCCAATTTTTGCGAGTGGATTTTGATAATTACTGATTTATGTTATTATTTTTATTTATTTTTTTTTTTTTTAGATAAAATATTACAAATTGGCAATGGTGCATGTAATTACTTTGAGCCAACTTTAAATCAATTATTGTCTACCGAACTAACCATTGAAGGTATGATTTTTTAACTAATTTTTCTTTTTTTGCATGCGATCGATGAGACTTAGTAAGTTTGATATTTTTGGAAAATATTGGAAGATTAAAAACACTATTAAGAAAATTACTTTATATTTCCGTCGGAGCTCATTATCTGTACATAAATCTTGTATTTCCTGTCTCTGAAAGTGCCATTCCGATAAGAGATAGGACAAGTGTCTCAAAGTTTAAACGTTTGATTTTTAATTTTTACACCATAAGTGCCCCCTGCACCTCTGATTTATTACATTCGATATTGTACTAACGATTTTTCCCAGCTCCTTCTTTTATATATATTATGAGAAAAAGTCGGAAAATTGTAAAGCTACCTTAATCGAGATGCAAAATAATTTTTTCAGCCAATCATTTATGTTTGAATGTACTAAAACTTGAACTCGAGCTTTTTGACAATTACACCGCTGCTTGCCAATAAAGAAGCGAATGCAAATTACAATAGCAGAAAGGACTTCGAGTGCCGGCAGACCTAGAGAACAAGCTAATAAGGGGAAAGGGAGACTGCAGGAATAAGTAGATAGAAAAAATGACGAGCAGAAAGGTATGTTAAAGAGACGGAGATAGAAGGACGTGTACGGCGAATGGGTGGGGGGGACGTAGCAAGAAAAATGAGAGGAGAGAAGGAGAGCGGGAGATGAAAAGCCGGAGGAAGAGAGGAGGAGGCCTTGGTCGGTCGGCGTTGCGCCCCGGGCTCGACGCCGCATGCATTGTCTCACTCGAGCCCTCGGGCGCCTTCTCTTTACCCCTGCGCCTGGTCTCTCCTTTTCCTTCGGCTCCGCGAGCGATTCCTCCGCTTCTCCTCCTTTCTTTCCTCTCTAACCCTGTACGCATGGAAAGCCGCAGCTACTGGATCCACCTTGCGATTCGTATGCCTTTTTTCCTTGGCTGGATCGCGGAGTTTCTTATAGCTTTCGCGAATTGGACTATCTACTGGTTTTTTATTGCAAGTCTTCTCAATTTTGCTTAAAATTGGAGATTGAAAAATAATAATAAAATATTTCATAAAAAAGTTCTTGATAGAAATTTAATTTTATATACTGAAGAGATTGGATAATTTTTTTCTTCTCGAACTCATTAATTGTCAGAGTGAGTTCAGGATATCTCGCTACTGATAAGGTACACGTTTATGTATTTACTTCGACAAATTCGATTTTCAATTAATTATATTGCGTGTAAAAAATGTTCTATTCAACTTCTCAAAGTTTAAATAAAAACAATGAAATTTATTTTTTGTATAAAATAGATTTAAAAAAAATAACTTGAATTTAAATTTACCTTAAAACGTTCATACCAAGCATAGAAATAAGGCTTCCACGCATTAATAGACACGAACACAAGACAGCAAGATCCGAGCAAAATACAATAATCGAAGAAAATAGGCACATCTCGGATCGCGCGAGGGTTGGGCCAGCTCGGGCAAAAAAGAGAGTGGCGCATAGGGGGGAAAATTCGAAAAAAATTTTCTCGACCGATCGCATAGTAGACCCGGCCGCGCTTACATATATATTATATATACATACATATATTTTTATATATATGTATATACGCGTGCGAGGCGCGGAACGCCTGGGGCCAAAATTGGTGGGGGCCTCTTTCGATCCTCGCGTGCCCCCCTCCCCTTGGCCCGCGTCCCGCGCCGCCCCCGCGGGCCATTCCGCCCCTCCCGCGCCCCCGTCCACCTTGCCGTCACGGCCTTTTCTCTGCATCCGTCTCTCTCTCTCTCTTTCTCTTCTCCGCTGCATGATTTCGCGCCGTAGCCCCAGGCCACCGGAACGGCTGTACCTCGGCATCTGCCTGCAGTGCCTCGGGCTGCGAGCCGAGATAGAGCGAGAGCGATACCGGCCAGAAAGAGAGCCCAGAGGAACAAGCGGCGCGGTTGCCCTTCTTTTCTTCGTCCTATCGGTCTCTCTGTCTCCTCTCCGCCTCGTATTCTTCGCTCCTTCGTGGCGAGCCGACTTTTTTTTCACCGCGCCTTGTACGCTCCGATGTTTGCAAAATTATCGCCGAACGCTCGGTGATAATCTGAGAAATAAACGTTCATTCGTACCTTCCGCGCGAAATTATTTGTGCTCACTTTTTCTCTCTGGCGTGTAGGTTGTTGCAACATTTGAGTTTTCGAAAAGTTGCTTTATTTTCGTTTTCGATCGAACGGTTATTTTTTAAACTTATTGTGCAGGAAAGAGCGTTTGGTGGATTCGCTGATTTAGGATGCTAATCTTTTTGGAAAGTAGGACTTGTTTCGCGTTGCGCTTAAATGCAAACTATTTTGAAGTTGTTGTATAGAGGTTTCACGCGACAACACTTTGTGATCTTTTCTCCCCCGGTACCTCGACAAACTTCTGACATCAAATTTGTTCAACGCTTGAAGTTTCGAGGCAGAACTTTTATTCGACTTTCGCGAACGCCGTGTAAAGAAAGCATGGGTTCGTCGAAAAGAAGCAAAGTGCGAACATGTCACTAAGCAGGTTTATAATATATGATGATAATATTGTGAAATTAATTAATGGCAATTATCATTTACTGTCGAAACATATATTTTATTTTCATTTTGTCAATTTTCGTCAACTGAATATAATTTGTTTTAGTATCACCGTCATTGAGGAAATTATTTTAACAGTTTTTTGTTAAAGAATAAAAAAAAATTCTTTGCATTTATTGTTTGTTGAATATGATTGTATTCAAGATATAATCTCTTTTTGCTCATTTTGCAAGGAAATACCAGTAATCTTGAAAATGCTTACATAAATTTTCCTTATTGTTTTAAATTTAATCAACATTTATCTTTCGTTTACGTTATCACAATAGCGGATACAATAAACACGAACACGTGTATTACTAATACAAAAATATACGACAAGTTAAGCTCTTTATATACGACTTCTTTTCAATTCTACCTTGTTATAAAAAATTTAATTTACGATTAGTCATATACTTACTGCTAATTAAGCTAACGAATAACAGGATGTTGAAGACAGAGGTGAATCCCCTCGTGATGTCTAATATCGCGTAATTCCCTCATATAATAACTTCCTCGTAGACCAAAGTGTCTCTGCCCGTTGGTGACTCCGTTGCTTTATACATCATAAGGTGCGCGCAGAATTTAACGTCATCGTGAGCCCGTAAAAAAAATTGTTAAAATACTTGCAATCGATGCTTATAAAATAAAAAAAGGAATGATTTTTTATTCCGTTTATAAGTTTGTATGTTACTGTGTAACTTATGCTATCAAAGGACTATATGTAGACTAAAATATGAAAGGACATGAAAAGGCATATATTACACTGTATTATATGGTAACTATATTTCGTTTAAATTATTTTCTCATTTATTTACAAATGTTATCACATGGAAAAGTATGACTCAGAGAATTATGACGTGCAGTTTAAACATTTTCCGTTTTCATGTGAATTTTAGGAGCGAGCAATATATAAGCGCAAAATAAACGCAGATAAGCGATTCATATCGCTCAAAAAGGAATTCGATAACATATTTCGTACGATTTCCAACTTTTGTCAATTAAGCTTTTCTTTTTCGTTTGGAAAATTCTTGTTTATAACAAACTTCTTTATTTGAGAGAGCTTTATTCTTTAATTCTTTCGTAAGAATTTTTAGTTAATAACTAGAAAAATCTAGTTATATAAATACAAAAGATTAAAGTAGAGTTAAAAATTAAATTTTGTGACAACAATAAGTATCAATTTAATTATTGTAAAGGCCGCAAGACTGTGGAATTCGAATGAGACTAAAATACTTTTTTTAACAAACATCTGCACAAAATTTGCGTTATACCCTAGAGTCTTGAAAATGTTATTTTAGTCTTTGATTAGATTTTTTTTATTTTGTACTTTTTTAATATAAAGCTACTGCTTTCTTTGCATTATTGCGATGTAAAATACATTTCCGTTTGTAATTTGTGAATAATTCTTTCGAAATCGTACAGGATCTCGGTCCTCGGATTTGTATTTTTTTCCTGATCGAGAACATATTTCAATTTGACAGTTCAAGTTTCTATGTACATTTTATATTTTCAATTCTGTCATAAAAAAATACATTTTTTGTAATATCAATTAATTTTAGATTTAAACCAAAACACAACACGTAGTGCCTTTCGGACAATCGTCAGCTTTTTTTGTAAGATGGACAGAGTTACAACTCTCCACACATTCACCCAAAAAGTGTCGGCAATGATGTTTATCTTTTTCTCTCACTTAAAACACAAAAAGTCAAATTTTATTTTTAATTATTTATATTAATAGATTAGTTAATTTAATAGATAGCTTATTAATTTATTGAATACTATATTAACCTTCATTGCAGCAAACTTCGCCTTTATCAGGACATTCTAGCTCCGACCGACCAGAGACACATTTTCTCGCTTCGATGCAAGATCCTGGATGACAATATTCAGATTGCAAAGAATCTGAAATATTATCGACAAATCAGTAAATTATCATGATTCGAATTAATAGTAAAATTTCTAATCATGATATTTTTAAGCATTATAAAAATGCATGCCCGTCACCGCCTGTGTTATTGTGTCAAAAGTTTCTCCTTCTCCTCAATCACTTCTTATTACCCAATTTTTGTTCGAGCATGTATAAATCGTATAAAATTGAATGCTACAATCTTAAATTTAAAAAAAAACTTATTTTACTATTAATCATTCACCAGAGTCGAAACGCAATAAAAATAATAAGAATCCTACTAAACATAGTATGAAATATAGCAATTTTTATGAATAGGAATGATTATTACTATATGTATTAATTTTTCACACGCATTGAAATAAATGTCAGTATTACCATTACTATTTTAAGTGCTTGTAATAAATTTAGTTTTTTTTTCAACATTTAGTGTGTATCGTAAACATTGTTAAGGTGAGCATTTAACAAAGTTGTTATCTCTTGTTTCTTTTTACTGGAGATATTTTTTCTTGATATTTGGAGGACTTACAAAATTAACATATCGATAACATTTTAAAACAGCGAAAAAAATGAACTTCCTTAATATGAAAACATTTAATATTATTGTTGTTTTATTGATAACATGATATATGAGCAATTCTACAAAAAATAAGCACTTTTGAGGTCGATCCATGATTAAAAATTTTGGATCAAGTCGGACCCGGTGCGTTCTCTTTTATATACCTTTCTTAACAGAGAAAAATTGTTGAACACATATTACAGGTTGCCAAACTTTATTGAGGGCACTATAAAG
>JAWWEN010029853.1:0-15738 GCA_035582955.1 Sycophila texana | reverse complement strand
AATTCATAAAAAGTGCTACTTTGAGAATTTTTAGCTCTGAAAGTTGATACTCAAAAAATCTAAAAAAATTCACAGAGATTTCTAACATCGAAAAGAACATGTAAAAAAATTTTTAGAGAAAAAAAATTTTTTGATCTTAAATTTGTCAAAGAATTGCCCATATACTTATTAGGAGAATGAAATAAACAATAAGCTTTTTTATTATTACATAAGGATCTATCGGTCGTATGTGATGAATTAAGCACTAAAAGAGTGTTTTATTCATAACAATTGAAAATATAAAAGTATTTTAATTGTGGGCGCAGCGATGTAATATGTAATGCGAATCAGTAGAAACAACCGAATATTGTCAGAAATTTCCCGAATATTTCAGAGAATATTTGCTGAAGGTCAAAAACTACATGAAACTCAAAAATTTTTTATTTATCAGAGTTTTTGGCCTTCAGAAAGTATTCTCTTAAATATATTAGAACATACAACTCTTTGGACACAAATGGTATAAAAAACCTACATTTTAATCCCGGACCCATTCAAATCCATCAAGTTGTTGGATCTGTAGCTTGCACCAAAGGCTAAATTTAGACATGGTTATATTTATGGATACGATGGATTAGTATTTTTTTTTTATAATTTTATTGCAAATTTAATGTAATTTAACTATATAATTTTAAAACATTTTTAATAATTCATCTCCATTCATTTTTAAGTAATTAAGTGGCGCCACATCTAAAGGTGCTGAATTCCCTTAAGAAGAAAAATAGTTTCAGATGCAACAAATCCGAATATATACCTAACTCAATTTTTCTTTTAACAGGGTCTGAAAGCCAATTAATAAAAACAAAATTACGAAAAATCAGGAGTTAGTTGCCCTCTGTTATATAATTATCTATCATTTTACAAAGTTTCAAGTTATTATAATAATATATCATCGAGAAAACCATGAAAAATATAAACAAATTGCATTTTTCAAGGTTTTCTTTGCGACATGTTATTATAATTATTTGAAACTTTGTAAAATAATAGATAATTAAATAACGGAGGGCAACTAACTCCTAGTTTTTCATAATTTTGTTTTTATTAATTGTTATAAGTAAATTAGTTGTATTTCCGTCTGCTACTTTGTGGCGCGAAATTTGAATTTTTAATTGGCTTTGAGACCCCCTTAAGGCACACAGCACCTTTATTATTTTTAATTCTTTTTTTTCTTTTATTTAAATTTGGTGCGTCCCCTTAAAGGGCAATAGGGCGAATCGATCGTTAAAGGGGAACTGGAACGTGTGCACAAGTTCACAAGTGAAGAGTTTAACAGTTGAAAATAGTCAAGCTAGCCTAGATAGACGCGGAGTGCCGTGTCATAGATTCTGTATAGATTAATTCGGGACTCACCGAGAACGGGGCTTTTGTGCCAATAGCCATCGCGAATCTCAAGATAATCGCTGCGGCAGTAATCGCTCTTGAATATATCTAGAAAAGTGATATTGAGGACAATGCGCTCGCCGTGGGTGGCGGTGATGCGCCACTCGCAGCGCTCGACGTCGCTCGACGGCGAGCTGTTCGGGTGGCTCGGCGAGCCGAAGCTTCCGCTGTTCTCCTGAAACGTTCGGCCGCATTCTGAAACACATCAGCATCAAGTCCCCGCATCACATTATTATGCGCAATTGTTGCCGACGAGCGGCTCGGCTGCCATTCGCACTTGAACTTTCCGAACGCGTCTACACGCCTTGTTTTCTGTATATATACAAGCGCTTTAATGGACGCCTCGTTTTCGCCGGCGGCCGCCTATGGCCGCGTGTCTTTTTGCTTTTGACGCCGGCGCGCTTGCCAAAGGAGAAACCGATGAACGCGATAAATGCGCTCCACTGTTTCTGTTCCTGTGTCTCTGCACCTCTGTCCTCCGGGCTCTGCCTCTCTGTTTCAATCGAGCCTTTTGTGCCCGCTCAATGCCTTCGTTATTTTAATCACGGTTACGCAACGCTTCAAGCTCTTTCGATACCGCTCGATCCTTTACAAAGCGAAGCTTCTTTACAACTTTTTGCACGACCGGACCTTCGCCTCTTTCTTTCTTTTCGATACGCACGACAATAAACCGTTTATTTCTAAAGTTTAAACTTACTGTGACATTTGTAGAGTAGATTCGTTTGCGCTATGTCCCCCTCGCTTAAGCGCACTCGTTGACCGATTTCTGGCCTCTTTTTCCCGTGGATTTCCATTGGCAAAATTGTGTCCAGGTAGGTGCCTTTCGAGAATGTGTTCTTCGCGTAGTGCATTATCGAGTCGTAATCGTACGGCAGTCCTAAAGAGTTTACCTCGTCTTCCGTTAACTTGTTGAAGTTGTACTCCTGACCTAAAAAAAAGTTGCTTTAGTTTATAGAGGTACGGAGGAATCGTTATTTTGAAAAAAAAAATCGAAAATAAAAGGAAAACAGTTTACCGGTCATTATATTATCACGGATAATTTGCACATGTCGGTCACGATCCGGCCTGGTATGCTCGTGCCAAAAGCCAACGACGTGACCGAGCTCATGCACGACTATTCCAAATTTGTCGCAATTTTTTCCGATACTAATGGCTTGCGGTCCATTTCCTCGCTTCCCGACGAAGGAGCAGCAGCTGAAAAAGTTACTCAGAGTTCAGATCGATCTCTTTACTCGTGCAGGCAGAAAACAATAAAAGCAAAGGGCGAACGTGTATAAGTATAAGACTGACCCACAGGGCCGCTCGGTGAAGACGATGTAGTTGGGATGCTCGCGGGGCACGCGCTCGACGAACTTGACGCACGTGAAGTTCTCCCAGTGGCGCATCGCTTGCTTGAAGAGGGCCTTGTGCGCTCCCGAGAAATTCCCGTCGATCTCGTAAGGTATGACGCCGTGGTCCCAGACGCGTTCCTTGCGCGCCGTCGCCGCCCTCCTGCGGCGGGGCGCGCGTCCGCCCGCCGGCGCCTCGGCGAAGGTCGTCGTGCCGCGGAACGCGGGGGAGCGCGCCGGCCGGACGCGCGCACCCTCCTCCTCCTCCTGGGAGCGCTTGCCCTTGTCGCGCTTGCCCTTTTTTTGACCCCTGCTCTTGCTCTTCTCGCTGCGCTCCTTGCGCTCGCGCTCGCGTTCCTCCCGGGACCTGTGGATCTCGCATCTCTTTAAATTCCGTTCAGTCAACTTAAAAATTAGTTTAATTCATCTCCGATTTCAAAAACTTATTTAATCATTCACTGAAGTTGTTCCGAAAGGACCATGACTTTCATTCTTTCATTTCATTGAATATGCACCGAAAACCAGTGAAATTTGGAGGGCGCCTCTCCTCCGATTTCTCTTATCGGGGTGTAATTGACCCCCTCCGCCCTCCCTTCTTTCGGCCAGGATCGCGCCGCTATATTTCAGTCCGTTTTGCGTTACCCGTGTTTTCGAATCAGATATTCCATTAAAGCAACAGCTGAATAAATCATTTTCAAACTTTGCCGCTTCTTTGTGGGGATCGCAGTTTGTACGAACGGAATTCATGTTGGATCTCGAAGTTACACAGGATTCACTGTTTGCTCAAAGGATTTAAGATTGGAACAGTGTGCCATTGAAATAGCAGCACCTGCGAGTTGCACTATATTGATGTTAGTTATATAGATATTATTCAACGAGTTTTCTGTAAACTCCAGTTAGCGCATAAAACGTTTGACTTCTATTTCTTTGTACTAACCGCATAACTTACTGATCGTACTGTCAATAGAACTTTTATTTAAACGATAATTAAATTTAAATGTTCTTTTTTTATTTCTAAGTACTTTAATGAGTAATTGAAGGCAAATTAAAAGTTTTAATTAATTTACTTTAAAAAAAAAAATATTAAATTGGGTACCTTAATTCTAGACTCAAATATTAAAACTTTTTTTTATAATTCTGAAGTGACAAGACGCCAGTAAAAATGACTACTTTCAGAGAAGCTTTCATGTATAACGCATCATCTGTCACTTTTATCAGTATCAAAGACCATATTGAGACGAACAGTGTACATCTTTGACAAGAGTATACGAGGATACGACCTTAAATAAGACATCCAACATGATTTTTATTACGTGCGCTTTTCGAAAGAAACATCGATTTACACTTATCCGGAATTTTGCCATTTCACGTTACATTATGTTACACCACTTTGTAATTTATAGGTTTTTTATTTACGTATCTATTTGTTAACCATTATTAAAAGAAAATTTAAACGTTGTTTGAATTGTTTTATCAACTATTATGCAGTAAAAAAGAATTATTGAGAAATCTCCCATAAAGCTCTAATTGAATTTCAAGAGCCACGCGATTGGGTAATAGAATTTTATAAAAAGCCTTCTTCAGACGTCTGAAACAGAAAGCTCCCCTGATGTGGACATCACAAGATTAATGCTTGCACTTTACTTTTCGTCAGCATATTCTTCCCCTTCGATTCATTTTCCCCCTCGCCTTAAGTTACTTCATTTCACTTCACACACGAAGTAATGAAAGACAAATTAATACATAACTAAAAATTCTAATATATATATATAATATTCATTTCTACACTAACAGTAATGAATAATTAATGATATTTTTTATAAAGAAGTGAAGAACTAACAAGTGCTTTATTTGTTAGTATATGCAAAAAAATGATGGGGAATAAGTAAGAGGGATAATTAGCTAATTATTATAGCAAAGTCAGTAAAAGTGTAAAGTTATAAAAAGTTTAATGAAATATTATAGCCCAACGGAAGCTTTTTAATAAGCTACTTAAAACAGTTATTAGCGGGTATGCCTTGGAGGTTTCGGTTAAAAAAAAATTGAGACTTAAAACGCAGAGAGACGAGTGGCGTGAGAGAATAATATCAAAGTCAGTTCTCCTGCTTTACGATGACGGGCATTGCTATTGGCACGGTCGAGAGCAGAGGAAGAAAAAAACATGGGGGAAAATCGCAGGCGGCACTGCAACTGAATTCAATAGTACTTTGGAAACTGGGTTGCGTGCCAGTGAAAAAATTAACAGGCGCACGCTCGCGAAAAATTTTAAAGCTAGAAATATTAATTGGCCGTTTAAAAATGTCGACGCGACTCTTTTAAAATATAACGTGCACTTATTTAACGGAATCATTGTGCCGGTAAAATATTTCTTAAATACCTAACTCGAATAAGATTTTCCATCATTTTAAACACCCATTGCAATAAAAAAAAAATCATTTTTTTATCAAAGAAATTATACGTAGACTAAATAAGAGGTAAGAGTTATATATACACGTAATTAATCTTTTAAATCTTGCTCACTAAATAAGATTTAATATTCCTAATATTTGTATATTCACAAATTATTCATGGGTTTTAACTTTAGGTAATAAAATTCAGTTAGTCTCTTTAATGTATGTTTTATGCAGAATTTATAACCGTTAAAAAATTTTAATACGAATAAATTGTTGAGAGAAATCTCAAACATTTTAATGGTAATGGAATATAAGATAAAATACTATTACTTTTTTTTTAATGTCATTTGCAATTATTTTTTTATTTTAGAACGACAAGAGGATGTATGTGCATGAAACATTGTAATCTCAAGAAAGTTTAAAGCTGGATATGGTATTATACGTGCTATTAAAATTTTAATTAAAAAAATAATAAATTTGATCAACTCACTTTCGTCGATGATGCCTTCTTTTCCTTATTTGCGGCACGACGGTAGAAAAGTTTTCGCTAAAAAACATCGCTTTCGACACATTTTCAGTATCGTGAATGTCTCTATCATCTTTAAATTTTGGCGACATATCACCATTTTTACTATACACCAGCGTTGTACTCGGAGACTCGCTAGTAACAAGTGAAGATTTAATAACTTCAACTTTTGTATTGTCTACATCTTTTTTTAAAAATTTCTCAGAATTATCGTCATCTAAGCTAAAAATAGAGAGTAACAATTAGTTTTACAACTATAATTGTCAAGTTTTTAAATGAAAATAAAAAGGTTCGTTGGCAAAAATTACCTAAAAACATAGCCGTAGTCCTTTACGCCAGGAACGTTGTCGTCCTCTTTAATCGAAGATATGTCAAAATTATACTGATTTCGATCGCTTACAATCTGTTTGGGTTTTTCTGTATCTTCTTTATTTTCTTCTTTATCTTTTTTATTTTCACTGTTTGGCTCGTGCTCGCTTTTAAATTGCAAAATTTCTAAAACCATATATCACATTTAAAATTTATTGATGTACAGTTCAGACTTACGCTTAAGCGGTTTAATTGTACAAACCAGTGAGACCCTCCTCTTCAACTTGTAGGCCTTCTTTTAAAACTTCATCTCTGTACTTCTCGAGTTCATCGAAATAACTTTTATTTAATCTTTGTTGGCGCCATTCAGTCTCGTACTTTATATTTGGTAAAGCAATATCACCAAGAAAGCCTCCTACATTAAAAAAAATGTTTTAAGCACATTATCGTTTTTATTAAAAAAAAAATAATAATAAAATAAATAAAATGGACTCTCATATTAACGAGAACTCTATACTATAAAATATATACATTTTCTAAAGAATTAACACAAATATTGCACATGATTTGCATAAAAATATGTATATTCCGTTTGGTTTGGTTAGTTCATAGCTCGACGATTTGAAAAGCAAATCTGCACTTTATTTACATTTTCCAATCTTTGTTTAAAGCAGGAAGTGTTATATCGGCACAATTATATTAAAAGATTTTTCTTTCAGAACTGTGAAATTCAAATGTGCAATATTGTCTCGGAGTTGAATGTTTGTTGATTGAAGAATTATCGAACCGCAAGAAAATTTAATACACATCTCACTAGAAAAACAACTTACAGGTTTTGCGATAGCTACATGCCCATACGCCCGTAACCAAAAGCCGATACTAATCTAATTCTGAACGCAGTTCCAGAATGAAAAAAAAAACGCATGTATCCGGCAATAAAGCTGTCTTTCGACAAAAGTAATTAAAAAAGTTTTTTATGGCCGAAAATAGTCTATCGCGAATTTTAATTAAAAAAGTTTTTCGTGTACAAAATTGAAACAATGAGGTCTTAACAAAAGAGAAAACATTATAAACTTTTTTTTTCACGAGCAAAGAATGTGGTATGAAGAATTTGTTAACAAATGTTAATATTTGAACAAATTTTCCCCTTGTCCCGTTGATTGCGTAAAACAAAATAAAAAGATAATAAAAGTTAATCTAAAAATGAAAAAACCTAAAGTAAATTTACACTCCTTCCTCATTTACTCAGCTAATAAAAGTAATTTATATATTAATTCGTGTTCATAATAACTGAGCGTAAAACGTAAACATGAAAGTACATATAAAAGCGTGAATTAGTTCTCAGATTGTCACGCTTTCAATAGTCAGTGGCCTAATTATGTGGACTGCTTCCTTTTATTTAACAGACGCGTACTTTTGCTACATAAATTAAGCGGTTTTTTTTGCAGCCGTATAAAATTTGCTGTCGAATGATTTAGCGTTTCCATTGATACGCTAACGAAGCCGCTCGAAGTGTCAAAAGAGAGAAAATTGAAAGTACTGGACGCGTTAAAAAAAAAAAAGTATAGTCGAGGTAGCGAATATCGGTAGCAGCGCAGGAAGAAATTCCGATTGGAGGGTTGAAAAATAGAGCGCGGAAGGGAGGAAAAAGTGTGGTGCGCGGCCGGTGGCGTCCCAGTAAATTAGTCGCAGCTAAAATAAATATTAGGATTGACAGGTTAAAAGGGCATGAAAAGGGCTTGAAAAGCCGTTGTCCGCAAGCTCTCGTCGATTTTTCCGGGCTTGGCGGCCGGATGAATCGGCGTAGCCACACCGCGCTGAAAAGTCAAAAATTTATGGACGTTTCGGTGGGTGAGCGTGTGCGAGACCGCGCGACAGTGTGTGGACTATTGTAGAGAGCGAGAAAATCTGATAAAGGGAGACAGCAGCGGAGACAGGGCGAGGGGCGAGTGGGAGGGAGAGAAAGAGAGATAGATAGTCCTTTATTTGCCTCGGAGGCAAAATTTTCTACAAATTAATATAGTGTATACCTAGAAATATGAGTGCAATATCATTTCGAAAATAAATTAAGAATAAATATTGAGTAGAAATAATGGAAAGGGAAAGAGGGGGGCCGGGAGGCATAGGTGACGGGAGCGTATATATATAGGCACGCGTGGATGTACGGCCGATAGAGGCTCGTCGTCGTACAGTTAGAGCGCGAGAGAGGCTTCCTCCGATTCGAATCAATACGAAACACGCACCCCGCGGCTCTCCACATCAACATTATACGTACGCGTTCCGCAACGACGTGTGGCGGCATGAATCGCGGCCTCTTCGCTGTCCGCTCTTAACACATCCCTGCATCGCAGATTTTTCTTTTCACTATTTTTCGGATTCGCGCTAATGTCTTCTTTCCTCATTTTTTTTGTCCACTTAAATGTACATGAAATAATAATAAAATTCAATTTAACTTAGTGAATGATTTAATCCTTTTATCCGCAATCTCCATTTTTTCTTTCTTTCTTTACAGCAATTTGTTACTTGTATTGGATTAAAAATCGGTGATAATATATTATTGTGCTAAAAATAATTTGCCTGCACTGATCTGTTAAAGTTTTTACATACTACAGAATTAAGTTGTAAAAAAAGTATTGTATGCTTATCAGAAATTTTTAGTGCGACAACGATGAAGAAGCCGTACTTTTAATTTTGTAATTTCTAAAGCAATCACTCTTCCAATAAAAGAGGAAATAACGTCGGGATCATTTCCGGTACATGACAATCTCAAGCTGTGAATCTCAATCTACGGTGCTAAAAGTCACGTGACTCGCGAAATTCAATAAATCTTCAATTCGATTAGTTTACAACTTTAAGAAATTTTTACTTTTTAAAATCTATTATAAAAATTTTTATTTTAAAAAAACCTAAATTTGATATACTTTAATAAATCGTCAGATATTTATCATAGAATACAACTGCACGCGATTATACATTTACAGCTTGTACCTGCAGTTTTTTGTCATTAAAAAATGGCAATTTGTTTTTTTTTTTTTTTTAATGCATTGCATGCAAGGAAAGATGGTTAGCGATCCGAAAAAATGTAGTAGTTTGCACGCAATGGAAAGGCGACTGAATTCGCTTTTCCTCTGCCGCTGTTCGCTCTTGGATTATTAAAGCTAACTGATTTTATCTCTTCTTGTTAAAAATATCTAATTGTGATGTACTCTCTATTTAAGTAAAGAGATTAGAGAGCGAGTGCTCTAACTGCTATGTCAAACATGATGGGAATATACACTGAAATATATAACTTAATTAGTCACATTTAAGTATTTTTAATTTTTTTTTTTTATTTTTGATTAGAGTAGCGGACAAACAAACTGGTTTTATCTACAGTTAATTCATTATTTACATATATTTGAAAGATAATATTCATCATTATTCTCAAACGTATGTTACCTCGAGCGATCATATTAATCTAAATTCGTATTTTGGAAATTCCAATTCGTCATTAAGTTGATAAGTGGAGAAAAAAATTTGTTTGAATAAAAACAAAACGCACTTAAAAGCACTTCAAATTTTTGAAAAATTTGTTGGAATAAAAACTAAAAGCACTCCTTAAAAGCACTTTTTGAACAAAAATTTTTGAAAAATATCACGAAATCGTGAATCGTGAAATCTACGAAGGAACCGGAGAAATTCCTTGAATGTATGTATTTCAGCTAACTCCCTGGTGCGACCAAAATTTAAGAGGCGGTCCCTCCAACGTGAAACAATTCGGCTAACTTTATAGTGTTTTCACGCTGTCTACATCGACATTTGATATCGGACTTTGCAGCGTGAAACCCTTAGAAGGAGATAAAGGGAGGCTGACGAGGGTCCGCGCGAAGGGCCGAGAAAGTGGGCGCTAAATAGAGTACGAGTGCGAGCGAGAGGAAAAAAGAGGGTGGCAGTCGGAAAAAAAGAGAGAGAGGGAGAGGGCGATAGGACACGTCGGTAATCGTAACTGAATGCCAGGGGTCGACGTGGAGCGAGATACCTACATTTCGGAGCAAGATATTGGCACGCCTTTGAGCGCAAGGTCAATCGCCTTCTCGAAATTCGCTCATTTAATTTAATTGTTACCGATGCGATTGTGCCAGCGGCCGATTAATCCATTGTATCGCGGATAATAGCTCGAATTGTCGCTGTAACAGCGTGCGTTCGGCTAAACGTTGAAATTGCGAACGACTTTTTTTTTCTATAGATTCTTTTTAATTTCCGCAGATGAAATAAGTTGAGCAAATATTAAGAGGCACCCGGAACCCCGCTATGACAGGTGCCACTATAGGGTACAAAGCTGGAAAGAAAGTACAACGAGAGCTCGCGATAAATTCTCGCCTTTTCAGAACGTCGTATACCACGAGTATTTTTTTTTTTTTTATAAGATTTATGTACTGACCTTACTCACGGGCTAATAATGTACGTCCGCAAAATATAAACAGAAGAATTGGATTATGTGTAATAAAAAAAATTGCGTGCATGTGTACACTGAAGAAAATGAAAATCAGTTATGTAGAAACTGAGATTAGATTAGAATCTGAGTTTTTGATTATATAAACTTTTTAGTCGAATATAATAATTAAGCTATTAAAGGGATAAAACTTACACAATCGATTATTGGATAAAGATTAAGCGATTGATTTAAAAAAAAAATTTTTTTTTTAATTATTTGAAAGATTTAATTTGACAGTTAGAGAAGAAAATTAATATTGCTTCTTTTTATGAATGAGTGCGAGAAATCGCATTCTTGAGAAATCAATAAAATTGCTATCTTCGAAAATATATTTTTCAATTACGACACGAGGCGATATTATATACAACTTCATTAAAACTCGATGCACTCGAATGCACTCTGTTCAAAGCATTTAGAGCATTTCATTCAAGGTCATAGAAATATGATTAGCGAAAGAATATTAAATAAAAAAAAAGTGAATTGCTTGCACTTAATAATTTCATCTTTTTACTCTCACTTTCCTGTGTCACCAATACTGAGTAGCCAAGCGCTGATAAACTTTAACCTCGGCAGTCTCATGCGTCTGCTGCCGAAGAACAGCTTGACGTATGTCGATGAGAGCATTTATTACAAATACATTTAAATAAATTCTAAACTGCACTTGGTCTAAAAATTTTCAATCGCAAATTCCCGAATTTTATAAATGAACGAATTATAATTAAATTGTGCAGTTCAAATGCACCGGAATACACAACTACGAATAAATATATAAGCAAATGCATTGCAATGACGTTGCGCTTTGAACTGAAAATGAAATGTTCTCTTTTACAGTGTCAATTTAAAAATATTTTAGCGATCGCCTTGGATAGAAATGACACTAATGGGTCAAGTGTGAATAGAGCAGAGACATTTAAAAAGTGAAAATCGTTTCTGTATCGTGTAACTCGGTGCTGTCTGGGACTCGGGCAATGTTGTTAGACGCGTGCAAATCGTTTTTTATTTTAATCGAAAGCAGAATAGAGGCTGTACGCAGAATAGGGTCGGCCTATTGCGTCGGCTTTCAATTTGGAGAGAATAAAAAAAAAAAAGTGGAGTTTCGAGGGCGGCCGGGTAAAAGAAATGGGCTAGAGCCAGGGCGCGCCGTTGTTGTGACCATCCGTGAGAGGCGGAGGAGGACGTGGAGAGTAGAAAAGGGCCGGGCTCGGCGAGCTCGGGTCCGCTGCTATCACTTCGTGAGAGGAAGAGGAAACACGGGATTAGCTAAAGGTGTTGAGAGAAAGGAGGAGCCGAGCGATCGAGCACGTCAAGCTTTCATCATTAGAGGCCGACTTCGGGCCGCAACCTTTTCTATGCCCTCTTCTATTTCGATTTTTCTGCTTTTCAGATCGCCCCGCCGCCATCGATGAGAGAACTTGAGAAACTTTAGCACTACTGCTCCTTTTAGTTCAGATTCTCCTTTCCCCTTCTCCTCTTCCTATACTTACTCCTCCTTCTCTCTTTTTTTTTTCATTCAACCCTCCCTCGTCCCTTTTATGGCCCCGGTGTGAACGAAAAATAGCAAAACTAATGGCTACGAATTTTTCTTTACAATTTCGGAGAAAGCGAGAGTTTTTTAATTTCTTGTAAATCCGGGATATTTGCCGTTACAGGAGGATTAGTTATAGTTCAAACGAGTATATTTTATTTTTTCGAAAAAGTCAAAGGATACTTTTAGCTTTCAGTCTGTATTGGTAAATCATCTAAACAAACTTTTATGGTTCTCAATACTCTTATCGAAGTTAAATCGCCTACTCTCGAGTTGATGTAGAGAACTAAATTTTGTCGGAAGACAGAATCATTTATTATATTCTCAAACACCTCCATCAAATGCTCCTGTAACGCATTTCTCAGTTAATAGGTTCGGAACTTATTGGCTGGAAGAGGAGCTTACAATGCATATTTCATCCGAATCCAGGATACCAACATTTTCAACTGCACCACTAATTTATTAACGAAACATATTTTCTTAAATTGAACTGTCAGGGATGGGATAGAATTCGTTATTCTTTATCTTTACGAATACCATTTAGAACGAAAAACAAATTTTCTTTGATTTTCAAATGAATCTTTTTAATTGCTTATAGACATGAAATGTAACTTTCGGATGAACATAAACTATTTGACGATCTACGATTCTTAAATACATTCAGATATTAATAATGGACCTTGTAAGTACTTTGTAACCCCTTGCGGACTACGTGCGCCGTGCTGATATCATCTACATTGGAAAATTTAATTGGTAGTTTACCCTTAAGTCTTATCTCTGGAGACATTGTCTATACTTTCTCGTTATCTTTAAATCTTTCATATAATAATCATAAAATCCACGTGCAAATTGCTAATTAAATGTTTTATTAAAATGTAAATCCTAATTCTAGTGAGATAAATATTTAAATGAACAGAGAAAGAGGGTGTGTAAATCTAGTAAGTACCGCTGTTAGAATTTTCGTCATCTACTTAAAGTAAGTATAAGTAAAGTACACAAAAGAAATGTAAATCTGAGACTTGAGAATTATTCGCAGCTAATTGTAAATTACACTCTTCATGGTTTTGCATAGTTTAATTAGAATTCTTCATTAGAGTTCCAACAGGATTTTCGTTCTTTCTCTCACGTGTCTTAAGAGCAACGGGAAAGAGAACCTAAAACTTCCGACTTATTCTATTCTACACCTGCATTATATCCAACTTATTTGCTTCAAATGGATTAATTTTTAAAACTTTAAACTTTTTAAAGCAATTCGTAGTGCAGGTACTTGTTGCGACGATATAAAACTTCCCAGAATTCCGAAACAGAGCATAATTATAAATTGTACAATCTTCATTTTTCTTTAAGGTACTTCAAGAGACTGCTCTAAAAACTTTTTATACTGGCATTCTTATAGTCTATAAGTGGATTTTACTGCAGCGTTAAATCTTCAAGAATTAAATGGATTTACCAATATTCTTATATAGAATTGTTACGTAAAGTATTATATTAAGTATAATTTGTTTGAGCTCTCGTTAACCAATATCGAGTATCCAATTTAAGCAAACTATTAAGAATTCATTTAAGTGGTTGTAAGAAAATTACCTGCTTTGCAAACGTCGAGATCCAAATCACCAGTGATGAGGTTCGGAAACTTAGTGCTGATTAATTCATCGACGGTGAATCGGCGACGTCGCAGTTTTGAAAGTTCCTCTGCATTCTCGCTGGGCTCCCTTCTGTCAAGCCTCCGAGCCTCGACGAGAAAACTGCAGTTCCACGTCAGCAGGCCACAGACCAACAATAAGAGATGGAATAAAGACTTCATGTTGGCCAAAAGGTGGTTATCCGACTACGACGGTCGGACGTACTTTTCATAACATTCTGTGAAAACTTTATCAGATCCTTACGAAGCGATTCATTTACTTTATAAGATACTTGACAATTTTCACATGGCAATCTTTATACAAAACTGTAGAATTAAAACATTTTTTCTCAAAAAAAAAGCAAATAAAGAAAATTACGGAAGAAGTAAACGTATTTTTGTTGTTACTACTTTTTCAAAAAAAAAAATCCAAAATCTGAATGAAACGCTATAATTAAAACGTAAAGATCGCGAAGCGTGTGCGGAATTTCATTAATTTCTGAAAAGCAGCGCAAAGACTGATGTTTCAAAGCGAAAGCCGAGCCGGTGAAAATTGCAGCAAGCGGTTGAAAAACTGGCGTGTGATTGGTATATATACCAGGCTGTCGCAGCAGCAACTACTCGACGCGGCGCCTCTCCGAGCCTCTCCCGGCGAAGGTCATTCGAGCGCCCAGTGCACTCGGCGCCTCAAGCGCTCGTCGATCCGGGCGAGCCGCGCATCGCCGTCCGCGCTTATTTTGGCGCGCAGTTACCGCAGCGAGGAAAAAAGCCGGACCTGTCAAAAGTTCCACGCTCCCAGGGCTCGCGCCTTTCGAGGCTGTCGACCCTTTGTTCTCGTGTGGTCTGGCGAACCTTCAAGATCGCCGTGCGACGCGCCGCTCAGTATACCGGTCTGTCGAGGTGACAAGAAACTTGTAAGTTGGCGACGCTATATACACCCTCGACTATGCCAAAACTCCGCTTTTACCTCGAGATCGCCGAATTTTTATTTGAAACTTCAAAATTTTAGGCTCTAGAGCTAAAAATTCCCGAGCAAATTGACCACTGAAGTTATTTTTCTCTAAGATTTCGCGTTTCCTTATTTGACTATAATTCTACTCCTTGTAACATCTTGTTTCTTTATTTACTTTCGTTTGATTTTTTTTAACGTATTCTGTAGGTTTCTTAGGAGCTGATTTATCGTCAAATAATTAAACGTGATATATTTTAAAGAAAAAAAAAACTTTGGACATTAGATCCTAGTATTTTGGCTTCATTCATATCGTGGCATAAAGAAACAGCACTAGAAATTTAAACAAAAAAAAACCGTGATCAGGTAAACTCTTAGTTAACCGAATCTCTCACCACTTTGTAAGCAAAAAATAGAATGTATTTTTAAATTATTTGCGAAACTTTGCGAAACACTTCGGAACGATTTTCACTTCAATCTTTTGCATCCCGTAAAATTTAATTGGGACGTATTACAAAAGTAATAAGCCCGAGGTTAATAAAAAAAAAAAAGAAAGAAAGAAAGAAAAAAACGGAGCAAGATCAGAAAGGCCTGGCGCGTCGAGTGCGTTATAAAAGAATATCACCTCTGCAGTTCACGATAAAAGTTAAGGGGGTAAAAATACGTGATGGAAGTGAAAGCACGTGGTTGCTGGACGAACGGCCGAACTGACTCGAGCACTGGCGCGACGGATATACAAAAGCTCGCGCGCGCTTTAACGCGGCCGTGGATTGGCGACGACTGAGCGAGCGCCAGCGGCGGCAGTAGCAGTGGCAACCGATCGCGCACGAGTCCACGAGATCACTCGCCGCCCCCCTCTCGCTCGAGCAGCAGCAGCAGCAGCAGCAGCCACCCGCGCTCCGTTTAATCGCTTCGAGGGTGGGGGCGAGTGAAAAAGAGAGAGGAGAGAGCGCACGCTTTCTCTCCCTCGCTCCGCTCGCCCCTTCGCCTTTTCCCTTCTCCCCCGCACCCACTGACATAGGAGAGCACCAGAACTACTCCAGATCACGGATTTTTCTTAAAACTGGAGGACGTGTTATCTAAAAATTTATAACCGAACGCAAGTAAATTATTCTTAGCGCTGTACACTGAGAAAAAAGTTTACTAATCACAATTAACCATTACTTGCTTTAATTAATATTTACTTGTTTCAACCAA
>JAWWEN010029822.1:0-15748 GCA_035582955.1 Sycophila texana | reverse complement strand
AAATAAACTCGTTAGTTTTTAAAATATGGGCATGACAAACTAACCCGCCTGACACGGTGTGCCCCGCCCTCCCCTATTTCCCTTTCCCCTTCTCTCGTGTATAAAATTGCCGAAGGTGCATGGAGCATGGTGCGTGCTAAGTACGCTTTTTCATCATCCCCATAAGTTGCATGTTAAAGTAGTATTTCAAGATGGTAAGTAAAAATCTCAAATTATTTCTTTAGCTTTTTAATTAGGCTCAAAATCCGCTTTAAATTGTTGGGTACTGAATGAGTAATTTTAACGTGACTGTGCACTTAACCTCACTGCTATGACAAACATGTTTCTTTGAAAAGTTTAAATCACTTAACTTAATTAAAGTGCTAAATGTAAATTTAAGTAGTTTTTGAATACACATAAATATTTTCATAAAATTAAACATAAATAAAGTTTAATTATTTAAAAGTGAAGTTAACTTATGTTCACTGTAAATATTTAAAATTTTATATTTCAGGGCACAGCTGCTGAAAGGAAAGGTACTTTTAAAGTTGAATATTTGCAAAAAATTGAATGTGAGATACAGCAGAAATGGGAGGATGCCAAGATGTTCGAGGAAGATGCACCAGCACATCCAAAAAGGAAGGATGAGAAATTCTTAGCTACCTTTCCCTTCCCTTATATGAATGGCAGACTTCATTTAGGACATACATTTTCATTATCAAAAGCTGAGGTATTGCCATTACTGCTTTTTAATAATTTTTAATACACTTTGTATATAAATTAATAAATTAAACTTTAGTTTGCAGTAAGATATAACAAGTTGTTAGGAAAAAAGGTACTCTTTCCTTTTGGTTTTCATTGTACAGGAATGCCAATCAAAGCGTGTGCTGATAAATTGAAACGAGAAATGGAAACTTATGGATACCCACCGCAATTTCCAGATAATGAAGAAGAAGTAGTAGAAGAAAAAAGTAATGATATTATTATTGACAAAAGTAAAGGAAAAAAAGTAAGTTTACAGTTTCTTGCTTTTTATTAAATTTCTTTCATTATTAATCATACCTAATCACTTTCTATCCAATCTTTAGAGTAAAGCTGTAGCTAAAGCTGGCATTGCAAAGTATCAATGGCAAATAATGCAATCTCTTGGGCTGAAAGATGAGGAAATTAAAGAATTTGCTAATGCTGAATATTGGCTAAACTATTTTCCACCTCTTGCTGTGCAAGATTTAAAAGCTCTTGGTTTATGCATAGATTGGCGAAGAACATTCATTACTACAGATGCTAATCCATTCTTTGATTCATTTGTTAGATGGCAGTTTTATCATCTCAAGGAAAGAAATAAAGTGAAATATGGCAAAAGGTACACAATTTTCTCTCCAAAGGATAATCAACCATGCATGGATCATGATCGACAGTCTGGAGAGGGTGTTGGTCCTCAAGAATACCTATTGATCAAAATAAAAATGTTGAAACCATATCCAAAGAAACTTGCGTATGTAGTATTTTAATTTATTAAATGTAATATTTAAAGTAATTTTAAATAATATTTTAATTGTGAAAAATACAACTTAATGGTTGAATTTAATTTTTTAGAACTATTTCAGAAAAAACTCCAGTATTTTTAGTGGCTGCAACTCTTAGGCCAGAAACAATGTATGGACAAACAAATTGTTGGATTCATCCAGAAATGCGGTACATTGCTTTTTCGACTGCAAAAGGAGAAATTTTTATATCTACGGAAAGAGCAGCAAGAAATATGGCTTGGCAAGGTTTTACAAAAGAAGAAGGCAAAATTGATATTGTGGCAGAATTAATTGGTTCAGTAAGTTCGGTACTAATTGTAATCAAATTTATAAATTTTTAAATTATTAATATAAAAAATTATAACTTGTAGGACATTTTGGGGGTAGCCTTGAAGTCACCTAAAACTTCTTACGATGTAATTTATACATTACCTATGTTCACAATCAAGGAAGATAAAGGTACTGGTATTGTTACATCTGTACCTAGTGACTCACCTGATGACTATGCTGCTTTAGTTGATTTAAAGAAAAAACAACCCCTTAGAGAAAAATATGGTATTAAAGATAACATGGTTCTACCTTATGATCCTGTAAGTATATAAACAAATTAGAAAACAAAATTAAATTACATTACAATCTAGCAGTAGTATTTATTAATTAAATTTCTGTTTTACATAGATTCCTACCCTTGAAATACCAGAATTTGGAAATTTAACAGCTGTCACAGTCTATGAACGATTAAATATTCAATCACAAAATGATACATTAAAATTACAGCAAGCTAAGGAACTGGTTTATTTAAAAGGATTTTACGACGGTGTATTGTTAGTTGGGAAATACAAAAACAAAAAAATTCAAGACGTTAAGAAGAACATAAAAGATGATTTAATTAACAGCGATGAAGCTGTAATTTATTATGAACCTGAGAAAACGATTATATCACGTTCTGCAGACGAGTGTGTGGTTGCCTTATGCAATCAATGGTACTTGAACTATGGAGAGCCTGAATGGCGAAGTGTAACTGAAAAAGCTTTAGAAGATGTAAACACGTTTCATGATGAAGTGAGGAAAAATTTCCAAGCCTCTTTTGAATGGCTTCATGAGCATGCATGTTCGAGGTCTTATGGACTAGGTAGATTATTAGTTATATTAACTACAATCGCATTTATTTTTATTAACAATGAAAATTGTAATTTGATATAGGAACCAAGTTACCTTGGGATGAACAATGGCTGATTGAATCTCTGTCAGATTCAACTATTTACATGGCATATTATACAGTTGCACATCTCATTCAAGGAAACAGTTTTAGAGGGGATAAACCAAATGCATTAAATATAAAGTAATTATCATCACTTTTTTTTTAATACATACATTTATTTTTAATAATACATTAATTTATTCTATCTAGAGCTAAAGACATGACTCCTGAAGTTTGGGATTATATTTTCTTTAAAGATTCCAAATTGCCTTCTCAAAAAACTTGTAAAATTTCTAAGCAATCCTTAGAATTGATGAGAAGAGAGTTCCAGTATTGGTACCCCGTTGATCTGCGTGTTTCTGGAAAAGATCTTGTACCAAATCACCTTACATATTTCCTTTATAATCATACAGCAATCTGGCCCAAAGAACCGGAACTTTGGCCGAAAGGAATCCGTGCAAACGGTCATTTACTTTTGAACTCAGCAAAGGTAATCAACATTAATTTTAATAATTAGTTTTCTTTAAATTTTATAACTTCATTTTTTTGTAAAATTAAGATGTCAAAATCTGAAGGCAACTTTTTAACACTCTCTGAGGCCATTAAAAAGTTTTCCGCTGACGGTACTCGTTTATGTCTTGCTGATTCTGGAGATTCAGTAGAGGATGCTAATTTTGTTGAACGAACAGCGGATGCTGGTATTCTAAGACTGTTCACTTTTATTGAATGGGTGAAGGAAACAGTTTTAGCTTCACCAAGCTCATATCGTCAAGGAAAACCTAGCACATTTAATGACAAAGTATTTGAAAGGTAAGGTTTCATAACTTTTCAAATATTATCCTAATGCATTATCAAAAATGATCGTGTAATAAATTTATTACCATAATTACAGTGAAATAAATTTAAAAATTAAAGAAACTGGCGAAAATTACGATAAAATGTTGTACAAAGAAGTATTGAGAACTGGTTTCTTTGAATTGCAATCATCAAAAGACAAGTACTTACAGCTAAGTTCGTTAGAAGGTATTAATTGGCATCTTCTAATGAAATTTATAGAAGTACAAACTGTCCTTTTATCTCCCATTTGTCCTCATGTTGCTGAACATGTCTGGAGTTTAATAGGAAAGGTATATTATAATAATAAATTATATATAAATTATAATTATTCAATTTAATTTAATATCTTTTCGATTTTAGAAGGGTAGTGTACTGAATGCTGGTTGGCCCACATTGGGCCAAATTGACGAAATATTAATAAAGTCTTCACAGTATTTGATGGATGCCGCTCACTCTTTTAGAGTAAGACTGATTAATCACACCACAGTCAAGACAAAAAAACAACAAAAAGGTTCAGTGGCTCCGATAGAAAAACCAACTATTGGAACTATCTATGTTGCAAAAACATGGCCTACATGGCAAAGCTTAGTTCTTACAACTTTGAAAGAATTATACACTGTAAGTTTGTATCATTATAATTAAAAAAAGAATAAAAAACAATTTTTTTTTAATTTTTACAATTCCAGAAAAATAGTAATAGTCTTCCAGAAAACAAAGTTATTGCTTCTGAATTAGGTAAGAAGCCCGACTTGAAAAAGTACACTAAAAGAGTGATGCCATTTGTCCAAGTTGTACGAGAGAAAATCGAAACTATTGGTGTTAGTGCTCTTAATTTAACTTTAGATTTTAGCGAATTTGATGTTCTAGTAGGTAGTAAAGATTACCTAAAAAATACTCTTGACGTGAGTATTATCAAATCATGTAGTTTTGCGTTGTTGAAAATCGCCTTTTTACCTTATTTTGTTTAATTTTAATCTTACAGCTGGAAGATTTGGAAATTAAATATTCTGAAGAGGCAGATGAGAAAACAAAGGAGGACTGCTGCCCTGCTGCACCTTACATTACATTTTCTGTTAAACCAGGATTGCCAATAACCTTTATAAATCCACAAAAATGTAATGGCTTCTTTGATGCATCGCTTAAAATAGGTCAAAATGAAACAGTTAAACAAATTATTTCAAAACTAGCAAAAGATAAGAATATTAAAGGTAATACAAATTTAAGGATTAACAAAAATATAAATAAATAGCAAAAATACAAGTATACAAACCAGTATTAGTCTTATTTTTAAAAATATATATGTTATTAATTTTTTTAGATTCTTCAACTATTACTCTCTATCGGTATGAAGATTCAGTTTTGGGTCCTCGTATGATCCCAACTATAGAGAATATTTTACAGGGTAAACAGAAAATACCCGAAGATGCAGTATTTTTGACAGACTTTGAAAAGTCGATTGTTAGTCTAAAAGTTGGAGACAAGACTTATAATATAGGAGAAGAGTTACTTTACTGCCTGAGTCTGTAAGAAAAAATGTTTTTTTTTTTCTAAAAAAATTTTGCTCTGAGTTTTAAGACGTTGTATTATTTATATTTCAAATTTATTTAAAAAATATTTTTTTAAAATAAATAATAAATAGATCATGCATTTGTAAATTTCTCATAATATGAATTATTTCATATCTTTATTTGCTTAACTTTAGTATTTTTAAGACATTAAAGCAATTTTTAAGGTGAATATTAACAAAATTCATCATTTTCATCATTTTTAAAATTGGTGCTAGATTTGTAATATCTGCAAATGAATAAAAAAATTAATAATAAATAGTTAATTACTTTATTTATTTATTCAATTCAACAGAGTTCATCAACAATCTGTAAAGAATACTTTTTACAGTTTATTTACATAGATTACACTGGTTCAATGTATGTACATTTATTTCTTGTAGTATCTTTTTGCTTAAAACTTATTAACAACTGAATTATTGTTGTTAATAAGTATTTATTGCACAAAAAGTGAATTAGATTTTCTAATTTATGAAAAAAAAACTTATAGATACAGATTGATGTTAAGTAGCAAATTAATAAAATTAATGTAACTTTTCAGTCTTTTCCAAAAAATGTCTTGATATTTTTTATCCATTCTCTATATTCAATATAATCATGATATTTTAAAGGAATAAGGTTATTGAATAATTAATTCATAATAAAATAAATATTAAAAAAACAATTTTTTAGTAAACAAATATATTTATTATCTATTATTTGCTGTGTATGGATCTGGGATTCTTCGAAATACTGCCAAAAATTTGTCACCTTTATTTCTAGTTACTTTTTGACCTTCTTCAGTACTTTCATATAATTTGTCAATTATTGGATCTGATGCCTGTAAAATATTTTATTATAATTCATTGTTATAATTTAAATAAATTTATTAATTTTCATAAAAAGATACAAAGTAATTTTACCAATTGATCTTCTGGAATACGTTCAAATAAAGGATGTTCTGTTAAATGCTGCACCATCCACTCATGTAAATCCTTAACATCTGTCATTGTGTATACTATAGCCTGCAACATATTTATTTTTTATTTTATTTTAGCATTATCTGTACAACTTCTTTTTGTTTTATAAATTTTCATACATTTTCTGCTAAAACATATGCATATTCAGCTAACAGAGACTTGTTGATTATACGCCATTTATGTTTGGCTTTTTTAAAATGAGGATCTGGGTATAAAAAGAACATTTTCTTCAATTGTCCTTTGTAGAAATAATTTGGCAAATATTTCATAGCATTGGTTCTAATGCAAGCAATATTTTCATATTTGCCAGGATGTAAAGATCTTAATGCTGCTATTCTATCCATCACATAATCTGAGACTTTCACTCTTATCTCCATTCCGACCATCAAATTGTCAGGGAACATCGGAGAAAGTGTAACTAAAATTTTTATTCAATTATAATATAATATTAAAAAAATAATGTTTTGAAAGAGAGTATATACCCAGCAATCCACCATAACCACAACCAATATCTGCAAATTCTACAGGTTGAGTTAATTTCTTATTTTCATCATTCGTATAATCAATGAAACTTGAAAATAAATTGCTCCAATCCATATCATCTGGTTTCAGAGGGCTATGAAGATTAGAAAAATTAATATTTTATCCGAGAAACTTAATAAAAATTGTAAATATTTGTCTACCACTATAAAACTTACTATTCAATACAGTGATCTGCTATAGGATTGGAATGAGCTCGTTGTCGATAATATTTCTTTTGAGGCAATGACTTTACAGGTTTCTCCATTTTTACTGTTGTCTTCTAAATAGTAAATGTGTTTAGCCTATATCAAACAAAAATAAAGAAGTTAGTTTCAATCCTCACTTTGTATACTTTTTTGGCTAAAATTAAAAATGCAAGGCATCTAATCTAATCACATTTAAAAAAAATCAAAAGTAATATACATTTGTAATTAAGCTAATTAAAAGTAAGAAATTCAGAAAAATTAAAGGTCCTATTGCTCACTAATCAAACATCTCATGAATAAAATATCAAGATAATCCAGCAACAACAACATATCATTAAAAATTATCTATTTTACACTCCAATCAGCCATCTACAAAGAAAAGACACTAAAAAACTCGACAACAACAATCTCAAAGCAAAAACATAACCAATCCAATCCGTTAAAAAGCGCAGTTAAATACCGAAACACGTGTTGCCAGCACACGCTGCATCGAGCGGTCAAGTGTTCCACTAAAGTCGCTCGTCTCACTCCCGCACGCAGTCCACCGCCGGAAAGCAGAAGGCAAACGAAGAAGCCAGCGAATCGGAGCCGCTGCTACCGCAAAAGAAGGACGGAGAGAACCACGCGGTCGAACCTAAAACGGAGTCCCCACGGCCCTTATGGATGCGCGCGCGGCTCCGCTCCATCAGCTGATTGCGACTGGGGCGTCACCTCGCGGCCCGCACCGAGCGGAAGAGCTTCGACTCGTCGGATCTCGGAGTTGCAGCGGCGACCCGAACAAAGTGCTGTGCTGCAGGGCCGTAAAAAAGCATAACAGGGGACCACGTCAACTGTCGGCCTCGTCCACGCCGTCCTCCCCGACTTTGTGTCGCGCTCCGCTCGCCGTCGCCGCGTTCCGCTCCGGAATATACGAGCGCCTCGTCCAGGTCCCTGCGCGCGGGGCTTCGCCCTCGTACCCTTCGGCACGCGGATCTCCGTTTCGCCGAGGAGGCGCTCCTCGGCTCGGCGTTGCTTTGCCTCTTCGCGCAGTGGGTGCATCGGTGCAGCGGCGGGGTGAGCTGGTCGAGGCTTCGATCGGCCGGACGGCCGCGCGCTCACGGGGGCAACGCCGCTTATACGTCGAACGCCACTGCAGCGAGAGCCCAGAGGCAGCCCGGCCCGTCGTCGTGGGAAGAAGCGACCGAGTGAAGCTGGCCAGGTTATGCCAGGACGGTGCCGCCGTAGTGCCTCCACTGCTGAGCCGCCGAGGAAGACGAGCTTCTGCCGTTAGGTGAGTCCTGATTTCAATTACTTTATACTGCGCGAGAGATGAAAATTTATATTAACTTTATTCTTCTAGATTCTGGTTGTTTTTTTTTCTTTTCTTTTTTGATAAGGAACTTTTTGCTCTTTTCACCCGTAGGTTACATATTTTTCGTGGACAATGAGCGACGCTCCGTTTTTTGTTTCTTTGTGCACAAGTGCGTTTTTTGTGCGTGGCTCTTTTGGCACAAGTGCGTCAATTTTTTTTTTTAATGAACAATCAAGTGCTTCGGAATATTATCTCTTGAATTTTCGTTGTTCGCTTTTGGTACTATTTATGCACTTTGTTAATGACAGGGACACGTCTTTTTCTTAGAACATTTAGTCGTTTGATAGGCGTCGAGTGATCAACAAGGCGTGTACGTTTTCGGAGACACTGCAGGTTTTCATTTTTGTTTATTTTATCACGATATCAAGTAAAATATAAAAATTATTGAGTGGTAAAATTGTTTTTATAGTTTTTAAAACAAACATTCGTCGTTATTGGAGAAATATCGATTTTTTTTTTCGAGAATCGTGTTATTAGGTATTTTACTCCGTTTATAGCCACGTAACTTCCTTGTACGGTTTACGATATTTTAAATATTCTTATGCAAGGTGAAATCAATTATAAGTATTGGAGAAATGCTCATTATAAAAAATTATTTAATTATAAACAAAGGAATTTTCCACAGGCATATCATTTGCTACATTATGAATTTAAAAATATTTAACTCCCAATATAGTACCTATTCCTTAAATGGAGTAACGCATTGATTAAACATTTTTTTTTTTATAAAATAGACATTTTAAATGGAAGTTGGCACGCATAGTTTTATGCAATTCCGTAACAAACATATTTCACAACGTAAAACCTCGAAAGTTTTCTTATTTTTAGATTTTATTTCTTCATTTCTACGATTAAATTTAAATTTTAGTTATAAAAAAAAATTTAAACAATACTATTTTAGAAGTAACATGCATACAGTAGATTAGGCAATGCAGTGATAGTTAATATCATTTTGACTATCAATTCGGTACATCTACTACCACTCAAGCGATAATGCTTAAAATTCATTTACTCTAAGTTTCTTCCGATAGTATTAATTTATGTTTAACACAGAGATAACGACTTTTCTTTAAAACTTATATCTGTAACAATTCTATCTTTATTTAAAGTATTTCAAACAATAACGCAAATATTTATCGAAAATTAATTTATTAATGTAAATTACAGTGATGATAAAATAAAATTTGATTGATCAATTTATTGATTTATCAATACATGAAGACGCTTTTTCAGTAGCAAATTTCTAATCGTTAACGAGAAAACTGAAAACTACTCTTTTTGTCGGTGACAATGACCTCTGCCTACGACAATCTGGTGGAGGGAGAGAGGGAGTCGTCAACGTTTTAAAATAATCTTCTGAATGAATAAACTTGAACTCAGTGAATAGAGAGGTTTTAAAACATTTGGAGCGTTTTTGTCGACTATTTTTTGTAACTGTAAGCACTCGATCTACGGAGAAAGGAGGAAATTTACGAGTCGAAATCGAACAATTGATCGATTGTGTAATTTATTTCGGCAAAACTGCCGTGCCGTAATTCGGTTCAATAACAAAAGTCGCTGCTATTATAGATTTTGTCGTCGCTTTCTCGTGGGTATCAATGCGTCAGGAAGTGAGTCAACCAAGATCCTTTGCCAAACTATAAATTGCTCAGAAAACTTCTAATTTTAAAAGCGAAACTATTCATACATTCGCTATTGAATTCAATTATTCATAAAAACTGCGTATATGCGACTTGAGAGGCTTGGATAATTATATTTAAAGAAAAAGTAGATAGATGCAAATTACCCAAGTGATATCTACATCATACAGTTAACTAATCTCTAAATGTTCGCTTCACGTGCTTTTTCGTTATCACGATGATGATGTAAACAGTAATAAAATGTTTATCGAAGTTTTATTCAGAATTTGTAAACTACTGAAATAATAGTCGATCTGGAGCCGATTTATCCAGAGCTTAAAAGGAAAATATTTAATAAATTTTATTTACAATTTGTAAATTATAAAAATAGTTGATCTTCCGTAGATTTATAAGAGCAAAAAATAGTTAAAATTTAAAAAATAAAATCATTGACTGCAAGACTCTGTAAAACAAATTACTCTTAATGGCAAATTGAAGCTCCAAATTAAAATCCGCGTCAATCTGGTTTATGCTTCCAAAAGTTCCAAAATTGTCCGCGAATTATCTAATCTCAAGAAACCAAAAATTACATTTTCATCGTCGAAGGTATGATAAGAAAAGATTCGCCAGTTTTTCGCGCATCTCACTCAGTAATAGTCCACGTTCGCGGCGTCTGACATTCTTGACAATTACTCGAACTTCCGCCGAGAGAAAACGGCAATGGTAAGATTTTCGCACGTTCATCCGCCGAAATTATCTTTGAGACAAGGTCGCAGGCTCGAATGGCCCGACGGCTCAATTCAAGTTTAATTCCCGTCGAACACAAAAGGTAAAAAGCAGTCAATATACATATAATAGGCGACTCTCGTCGGTAACCCCGGGCAATTGCGTTGAGGAAATCCCGAGAAGAAAAAGGGACAGGACGAGCTTTCGCGGCCGAGCTTTATATCCCCGTGTACTTATTGAGAGTCTCGTAGGCGGAGGAGTTGAAGGGGGGGAGGTGAAAAAAGTCAAGGGAATCGCCGATTACTAGCGGCGAAATCTCGGCGCTCGGCCTTGAATCAAATGCGGCTTATCGACTCGCGAAAATTCACTGAATTTTTGCGAAGATGCATGTATATCCTACCGCATCGAACGTCTCTGGCAAACAATGAGATTTTTTTACGACCGAGCGAGCGTTATTTGTGTTGTTCTGATAAATCCAACGAGAGAACGAGATATCACGACGTGATGTAGACTTTCGCGGAAAATGCGGCTTCTGCGGAATTACGTGCAGCGAGTACATTGCAATGATGTAGTCCCTCGTAAACTTACCGCAATAATTACAGACCGTAAGCAACGTTTTTTATAATCTGAATAGATAGTTTGTGGCTAATTCAATTTTCATTTTTGTTGGTTGTGTAAATAATTTGTTAATTCTACTATTTGATTGTTCAGTATACTGAGTATTCCTTTTAAGCGATGATGCATTTTTTATTATTTGAAGGAAGGCCTATATTTTTAGGGGATTTTCTAGTTAGGAAAAGTGGTGATTAATATTTAAACTATTTAAATAGGGGCATGAATCGAAAGAATCAACTTTTCAAAAGAAACTTCATTAACAAAATGAAATGCAAACATTCTACGTCATTAAAATACCATTTGTTTTCTTTTCATAAAATAAATTGCAATAATTTTGTACTAATAAACACATTTGGCTGTAATTATTGCCGTGCACATTATATTAAAGCGAAAAATCATGGGATTAAAAGTTAGCGCCCGATTGTGCCCATTAAAATCGTAAATGCAATTGGACGATTCTCGTCAATTATATGGCAATTCATGCGTTTTACAACGCTCAGTAAATGTTATTAAACGATAACTCAATTTGTTCCCGCAAGTTTAAAACAAAAGCAGATGTGATGAAAGAACGGGATCATTCGAAAGGCATGAAAAAAGCGCAGATATTTGCAGAGCAGCTTTAATAAACCGATTAATAATGCTATGCTCCAAATATCAATAAGAATCATCATATACACACCGCCATTATTTTTCCAGATAAGCTCGCGCACTCCTTAATTAAGGTCGATCAAACCGCGCGTCCTCGCTTCGCACATAAAAACCGCTAGAACGAACCGTCACCTATTATCAGCAATAAAATCCCTTCGCCCCGCTCCGACTCTCGCAAGATACTTAAACTTCCCCCGTGACTTGCCGCGACAGAGTTTTCCGCCGCTGCGTGCATCGATCGATCCGCCGGCAAAGTCCCGCGCCGTCGGGGCACATCAATCCATGACGAACAATAGCCTCGCTACACGCGAGTATGTACACGAAATCCGCGTAAACACGACGTCGGAGCCGATTCTACACAGTGACGAGGGGCAGCTCGCCTGGCTCGGTCGCGCGCGCGTATATATCCGTCGGCACACGGTAGCGGACGCACGTGCGCCGGTGGCCGGGAGCCGAGCACCACGTGCAGCGCGTAAAAGTTTGTTTATATTGAAGATAATATTTATTATAATTTTTGTATAAAGTCATGAGCCGTCGCGAGGAAAGTGTCCGCTCGCAAGGAGCGTCCAGCGCGGGAGGAGGCGACAGGGCGGTTCCGCATCCGTGGCGCTTTCACGATCCGAGGACGTGGCTGGCCTTCGACTCGGAGTCGTACTTGGTAATTACTGTGGTGTAAAAATTATCCGACACAGCGATGAAGTTATAGTAACTTTTTTTTTTGTTCGGGCGTTAACGAGGCGTCGTTGTAGTTGCGTTTTGCCTGATTCGTTTTCAGTTTTCTTACGCTTCTGTTTACGAGCGTAATTACTGATGCATCTCACGAAGCGAGAATACCGTTATTGAGGCATTAGGCGAAGTACTTAGGGGTTACGATATTCTTCTTTTTCGTTCATTTTATTTGTCTTTGAATGGTCTGCTATTAGTGTCGATTGCAAAATGAAAGACTAATTATGCAATGGAGGAAATAACTCATTGAAAAGCACTTGTTGTATAATGAAACGTCGATTTTAGTACGTTTTTAGAGAGACAAAATGTATTGTAATTTCATTTGTAAACTTAAACTTATGGTACACTGAACCTTATGTACGCTATCAGTTACCGTCGATATATACACATTGTTTCTCAAAGGATTTCGAAATCTCTTTTTAATTATTTGACAAAAATATCAATAATAATACCTAATCAGTTTTTATCAATGTATATAAAATTTACTTTGAGATAAATTAATATGGCAATGTACAAGTTTTTTTAAAAGTAAGTAAATCATTTTTTTATACTATACTTTTTGACTACTTAAACTGTTGAATAAAGATGACCGAAGAATAATACGAAACCATAATATCTCTCACTTTACCCCACAATTGCTAAATTTATACAACAAAATATGTAAAACAAAAAAGAAATTCCCCATAGTTGAAATGCCATTTTGGCACTTTACTATGTAATTTTATTCAATAATTTTACAGAAATGTAAAAGAATTTCAGATTAAATTTTTGTCATTCTGCATGTAAATCAAGCACCAGCGCAAAGCTGAAAAAATACATTTTAAAACGATATCGCTCGACGCAAACTAAACACTAAATAATTCAACAAAAACTGCCTCACTGATTCCCGTCTGCATTTTTCATTCGCGCGAGTAAACGAAAATCAGTCCGCAAAATTGCCAACGATAAAAGCGAGCCTGAAATTCCAGACACGTCTGCTTCGGCCGCGAGCTCACGGGCGCGCACGTGCTCGCGGAGGTTCGACCGAGCGCTGCCTCGAGATTCGCGCGTCACTTTCTTACGTATACGTACGTCACACGCGATCGCTCGATTCACCTCGGCGAAGCTGGCGAACGGGACTCGCCGTGACCCCTTCCGTACAATACATACTTCTCCGCACATCCTCCGCTCCTTTTCCTTGTTTTTTTTTTTTTTTTTGTTTCAACGCCTAGCGGAATCCTTTCGCCGCTATATGGGCGAGCTCCTTCTTCCCTTTCTCTACGCCGTTAGCGCTCTTGTTTTGCGCGTGTACTCGATGCAAATAGCTTTTTATAGCGAAATAGCGAAAAGCTCGAATGAGCTTTTTCGATTCCGAGCGACACTCGGGCCTCGGAGCACACTTTTACATAATTTTCGCGATGTCACGGGTGAATTTTTCTGATGTAATTCACTGTCGTTTCAACGATAATTCCGCGCGTTTCGTCTGTAATACCGGGGTTATGTAAAATTTATGTTTTCCGGAGTATTACAAAAAATTAAGATGTAATATACCGCGTAATGCGATGTCTTGTAAAGAGAGCAACAATGGGTATGCTCCAGTTATTACTTTTTTTTTTATTGTCCTCTGTTTTTATTCTTTATGTAGTGTAGAATATACGTACTTTTTTTTACTGTTCTTGGAGTCATTTGTTTAGGTGGCAAACAATGCGGTGTTCGTTTCACTAATGAGTAACGCGAAAATATGTATTTTTTTAGCGAAGACGTGATAAAGAAAATTCAACAGTTTTTAAGTGGCTTTTATATATATATAAATTTTTTGCACATGCGAAATATTCAATAACAAGTGTACGAAAAAGGAAAACAATCGTTCGAGTTGACTAATTTCGTATTAATTAGCTCCTCAAATTATTAACAGGGCCATACATTTAAGGAGTGTTTATTTTAATTTAGGCCAAGCTGAGAGCCACTCGAGCTCAAACTTCCGTTGAGTAGCTATCGATTTTCTATAATAGCTTATGACTCGTAAATAATTTGTGCAGTCATCATATTCAAATTTATCAATAAAATCTTGCATTAAATCACAATAAAAACCGTAAAATAATATCAAAATCTCAACAAAAAAAAAAACTTGAAATATAGAAATTATGTCACAATCTCAATCCTCTCGATCATTTAATTGCAGACTCATTAAATCTCATCCGAGCGATTGCCCTCAACGATCCACTCCACAACAATCAAACCCCAGAAACATTGCAAAACTCTTATAGATCTTCTTCAAATCTATGACTTTGCATGTGCATCTCCAAAAATGAGAACCTCAAAATCAGCAGTCGATCGAAACAATCCGAGGAAAGGCCGCGTCAAATCCATCGACTCAGTACCGACCCCAAACAAAAAAAAAAAAACAAAAAAAAAAAGTGTCCATCACGTCGTTCCACGTGGCTCCGACTTCCAGAGTTCGCCGAGCGCGCGGCGATTCGCGCATTAGCGGCAGCGCAAGTGTGTCACACGCGGGGGACCTTTGTGTGTCCGAGGCGGAGCGCACTCTCGCTCGGCTCTGTTATCCTTGGGCTGAGCGGCGCTGGCGCGCTTAGTCCGCGCGGAGCCTCTTCCGCGCTCTGTTCGCTCGCGCGCTCCGCCGAGATAAGGCCCCGGCCGGCGCCGCATCTCGCGTGTCTCGGTACTCGTCGTTCGCACACCTCCAGCTAGTGGCGGCGGCGCCTTCGATGGGCCACAGAAAATCGGCGCCTCCCCGCGACGAGTCAATCGAGGGGCGACCGGCCGATTCCGCGGGCAGTCAGTTCGCGATCGTTCCTTTCGAAAGTCATTTTCCGCGGCGGCGGCGGCAGCGGCTGGGAAAGAGAAAGCGAGCCGCGCGCTAATACCAGCCGCGTCGTGAGACCCTCGCCGGGTGCACCCGCTGATCCGGTCGATCGCAGTGCGCGGAGCCGGTGCGTTTATGCTCGAGGTGGGGTCCGCGGTCAAGGCCGTGCCAGCCGGATGTCGCACCTGCAGAAACGCGCGGCCGCCGGATTCGCCCGCAGGAACTACCGGCAGTTCGCCCTCCTCGGCAATGGACGGCAGAGCATCGCGGGCGCGCGGCTGGCGGAGCATCGACTCCATGAGGTACGATGTTGTTATCCTGTGCTCGATTTATTGCTGTTTTTTTTTTTTTTTTTTTTTTTTTTTAATTTAGAGGTGAGTTATGTAGGCTTACTCTCTAAAGTTGAAACAGTGAAGTTTGCGCAGTTATAACTATTTTACAGTGAAAATTCACTGATTTACAGTG
>JAWWEN010029791.1:0-15760 GCA_035582955.1 Sycophila texana | reverse complement strand
GGGGGGGCAGGGGGTGTAAGGGCGTCTTCGGAGGAAACTCATTGCTGCATACGGAACAAGCCAAGTGGAATCTTCTTTGGAATGCCAGACAGACGACAACAATGGATTGCTTTCGCCGGAATTCTATCTCTCTTTTGCGAGCTGAGCGAGGGAAGACGAGGGGAAGGGCTGCACCAGAGCGAAGTCCTCGCTCTGACTTTCCTCTGACGTTGCGAGAATGGGAAATACCGCGGATTGCTTATAGCTTCTTTCACGGCTTCTTGCGCAGGAGCCGAGAGCCGGTGATTCGAGAAAAATGGGTATGCTTTTTTTACCTGGACCTTAAGCGCCCGCCGCGGTTCTGATTCTCGATGATTATCGGCGAATAACGTGAAATCTTTTTTTCGAATTATTTCGATAAGCTGGGCGTCTTCCTGAATTAGTGAAAAATTAACACTTCAGTGAAGTCGAGAAAATTGGGGATGCTTTTTTTTACCTACTGATTCTCGTTGATTATTGGCGAATAACGTGAAATCTTTTGTCTCAACTTATTTCGATGCCATCTGGAATTAGCGAAAAACCAACACTTAGGCTACTAAATTTTGTAAATAAAATAAAATATGTTACAACGTGGTTGATGCTACAATCTATCTAATAAGAATTTAAATAAATAAATAAATTTTGATTACCAATAACAAATTTTTTGGAATCAGAGAAACTCGAGCCGCCACAAAAAAATGAATGATAGAAAAAAAAAATAGAAATTTTTTTTCATTCTTTCGTCTGCTGCTCAATTTTGAATATACAGTCTCTTTGATTGCGAATATATCCTGTTCCTGGTATTCAGAGAACCAATTTCGACATGACCTGTTGCGGTGTAGTATGAATAACATTGAACCGTTTTCTATTTCTTTTTGCAAAACTGTTGTTAAAAAATTTTGACTAGAATTCTTTCTCCAAACGAACTTTCTGTAACTCCAAAAGTTATTTACAATTTAATCCTAAAGAAAGCCAAAAATTTGCTCTTTTTTAATTTGTTTATTATTTTCATCAGAGTGATGTATTCATCAGAGTAATAATGATATTTAATAGTTTGTAACTTTAAAATTGAAATCGTTTCACTGAAATCTTGCTCTAATATATTATGCACAAATAACACTAAAACATAAATTATACAAACAAAATTTTTCTTTCTTTTCAATTCCATTCTAAAAAAATCGCCTTTCGATAAAGAACAAAAAAAATAAATAAAAACGAAATAAAGCTAAAAACAAAACTTTAACCAATTCTAAATCCACGCTATACAAATTCTGCAGCGCTGGCAGATATACCTAACATAATAGCAGCTATAACTACCCATCGCATCAAAAAAGAAAAAAAAAAGAAGCACCGATTCAGAACTCCGCCAGTTCGGATATACCCGGACACAACAAACTCGCCGGCTGGCACGGCCGGAGGAATCGAGGCGAGCTGATTAAGAAAACTAAAACCATAACGGAGCAGTGCCCCCCGAAATATCGAGAGCCCGGCGAAGACGCGAGCAAACAAAAGCCGAGGAGGGACCTCGACCGGCCAACTTTTACTCCCCGCGCGATGTAACGGCAAGCGCGGAGAATTCAAAGGACGCAGGCCCGCCTCGGCAACCTCGCGATTAAGCCATTTTAGACCTGGGCTAGCTGGGAGGATATATCCTTTCTCGCCCCCTACCCCCTCCTCTCCTCCTTTGCCGACAGATGTGGAAACGCGAGTTTCTCTGGGCGAGGAGGCGAGCGCGCGCCACTTCTTTGCCATTAAGCGTCCTTCCGCGTGCTCGTTGAGAATCGGCCCCCCATTAAGATGCTCGTTCGCCCTGTAAAGCGGAGGAGGGGTACCGCCTCCCCGGGGTTAAGGAGCGTGGGAGAGGCGTAGCAAGAGTGAGAGAGGGATGTTTTTAATTTCGCAAGGAGAGTAGAGGCTAATCGTCGGTTTAAGTGTGTCGTCTACGCGCGTCCGTACTTTCGATTGGGTGTTGATAATTTCGTCGAGTGCAAGGCGGGAGTACTTAGAGCGTTTTTTTATCGTATTTCGACTATAACGGCGCTTCGATTTGATTGAAACGCTGCTATTGTTTTTTCTATCGGATTTTTGAATTTATTCGATTTTCTAACTTGGATGCTTATATCCTTGTTTTCTTAAGGTATAAGCTGAGAATTTATGTATTTTCCATGGGTACGAAACTACTTGTGATACTAAGCAGGTATAGAATCACTTCAGGTGAGTATATACTCTGAGAGAAGAAAATGTTTTGTTAACATATACTATATATGTGTTTTTAATGTACCGTAATTTTGCACAGTCTTGTTATATACAGTCAAAAGATTTTAATATAGTATAGTTAAAGATAAGATTGTATCAATTTTGTTCAGAATTTTTAATCACTTGACTTTCAAGAAAAAAAATTTCGAAAATCGAACGAAAAATTCATGACAATTAGTATAAATATAAAGTTAAAAGAAACAATAGATTGATACAAAAATAATCAAGGGATCAAACTGCAGACGATTACTTGTCGCTTACTAGGCAATTTCAAAAGTAACAACAATAAAAGCCCTATTGTTTTGGTTTTTAAACATAACAAATTCAAACGATCAGTCCTAATACCCCGTCCTATCTCTGAATAGAGGGGCATTAAACAAATGTAAAATATTTCCTCTTTCAGTGTAAAATCCAGCAACTCATACTCCAAAATTAATATTTGTAACTCGAAGTTCAATAGTATTTTTCTTAGTTAAAAAAAAACCAAAAAAAAAATAAATAATCGACTTACCTTCGTAGACTGTGAGCGAGGCAGTAGCAGACACCGCGTCACCAACGCCATTCTCCGCGAGGCATTCGTACTCGATGTTGTCGCGATTCGCTCTGACCGGTTCGATGCGCAGCAACGTCCCGTTATCATACTGCTGCACCACGAATCGAGATTGGGTAGCTGTAAGTAATCGATATTTATGAAATATCCTTTTATCGTTGTTATAATCATAGAAATTTTAGTTGCCCTAAGACATTGGGCATCAATAAAGCACGAGAGGTTAATTTACAGTCAATATAACTCCCATATTCCGTCATAAATAATTAGCCGAATTTAATCGTTGACGAATCAGTAATAATGGAGAGAAAAACATAAATCGACTTTCCAGTCGAAATGGGAACCCTCGGAATATTTCATGATCCTCAAAAAATAGAACGACGAAAAAAAATCATTAATAATTAATGATAATCATTTTTTCAGCCCATTAATTAAACACACTAAAAACCGTCAGAATTCCTACGATAGTGCACTTTAAAATAACGTTGAATTAACCAAAAGCCTTTAGCTGACACATACGCGTACGCCAGTAAAAATTAAAGCTCGACCCCGGATTATAAAATAATGATATATTTATCAAGTAGAAGCAAAAAAAGAAAAAGGTTTCGATCGCTCAAACATTAACAGCAATTCTTACGCTTCTGCAATTTTCAACCGCACTTATATTACCAATTTTTTTTTCTCTCCGTCAGCGGGGAATAGGGCCGCCGGCCGTATTATTGTGGTCGCAAAAAAGGTGAGCGAACCGGAGGGAGAGAGAGGATGAGAAGAACCAATATAACTCGCTTCATTTTTAGACGGATGTTAGCCTCGGTAATCCTAACGGTCTGTTTAACCCTTTAATTGGCAAATACCACGATCCACTTTAACGATGTCGGTTTTAAAGCTTACTTTTCTCTCTCTCTCTCTCTCTCTCTCTCTCTCTCTCTCTCTCTTTCTCTATTGCACCCGTATCTTTTTTTGTTGGAACCGTTGGTGAGCGACGATCTTCTCATTTTGTCACTCATATTTTCCACCTCGTTAAATAATGAGATTCCGTCGGGTTTTTGTCGATTGCAAATCTAATATTTTTTTTCGGCGCGGGTAAATTTATCGACGCTCGATTCAATTTTAAATGTGCGCAAAAGGAAGAACGAAGCTTTTATTTATTTATTTATTTATTTTTTTTGTTGAAAGTTGACAATTCGAGTGGACGTCGCGAATCGTTGGAAGTTAATAAAAGGAGCGATTAAAATTATCGGCCGGCCAAATTCTCCCAATTGATTGCGGGCCATTAATAACAATGTGTCCGGCGAGTGGTCGAGCGATAAATTATCGAGTGCAATTTTTCCCAATGACATTGTAACGCGGAGAGCTGCAGTCCCGATAACGCCGGAAGCTTTTTATTCGCGTGACGCGACGTGTTTTTACATTTAATTATACCTTAATTTGGCTAATGCCCATATCGCCGATTTCGCCAGATCGGTTCTTTTAAATGCGCCGAGCGAAACGAGGCGAGATAACGAAGCTACCAAATTAACGCCCGCGCAACTTTTCCTTTTAAAACAGAAAAAAAGGGGAGGAAAAAGGAGGATACAAAGCCACGAGAACCGATCGTTATGCGTCGTTGCGTCTGCTTCTTTTTTCCTCTGCCTTTTTCCAAAAGCAGTTAATGTGTATTAACTTTACTACACATTACTAACTAAACAAATGAAGATTTTTGCATATACAGAATCTCAATTTATTGGGTCATTATGTCAACAAGGAGAACAACAAGTTTAGAGATAAATTTAATAAAAAAATGTTGAGGATTAGACGTTAATATTTTAAATTAAGAAAACAATGCTCAAATTTCCAAAAATATCCATGATTAGGAAGTCTGATACTCTACTCGTTAAATATAGGGAAGATTTATTGGATGTAGTTACTTTTATGTCATACGCGTTACTATGTCTATTTGAATAAGCAAAGACCTGAATGATTTGTTCGATGGGTGTATAAAAAATATAGCGACAAGTGCGGGGGAATTAAAGCTGAAAGCCTCCCCTCGTGCAGAGAAAAGTTACAGAGGAATATTAAATCTCGACGGGCTTTGAACATTGCGTTTTTTTATCTATAAAAAAAATTGTGAAAAAACGAAGAAGATACGAAAGATATTTTAAAGGAAAGAAAAAAAGGCGCCTTTTTTATGATTCCCTTTGCAAATAAATAATGACAAAAGAATCATCGTGCATTGGTCGCCTGCAAATGAATTTTTTAAAGATCGGCTTAAAAATGCTGTCACTAAACCGTAACTGAAGTTTAAGCACAAAATTTATATTTTAATGAAAATAACGTAAAGCTCTTTAGTTTTGTTTTTTTACTTACGCATAATTCTAGCGAAATAAATATTTTTTTTTAATACTCAGTACAAGATTGAGTCAAACACAGTTCACCGTGAAAAACTTTTTAAATCTAAATGCGTAAAATTCGCTTTATTTATATAATAATTCTTATTGGACTTTATTTTCGCTTCTTCCTAAAGGAAGCTTTATAATAGTAAACAAAAATATTTTATGGATCCGTTTTCTAATTTTTTTTAATTTCTTTCTTTTTATTAATGTAACTTTTTTTGTTAATATATTATTAATAAATTAAAAATAAATTAAATTTTAAATCAAATCTGATAATTAAGTGAAAGCTAAATTTTTTGAAACCTTTTTTTTAACAATTTAAAATTTTTATTTACTTCTACGCACTAACTAAATAAACTATTCACTAATCAATATTTCATTCGAATTTTATTTTCCTTTAACCTCTCTAAAATACTTTACAAATCAAGTTTAGGTAATTGAATTAAGTGATTAGTCAAGTTAAATTGATTTAAATATTGACGAAATTAATATAAATAGGTCACGATTAGTACGATTAGAAAAGTTTACTCACCAGTAATCTTCCTGGTATTTTTTCGCCAATGGATTTGCGGCGGTGGCGAACCCGAGGCGCTGCAAAAGAAGCTGGCGATCCCACCTGCCTTCACCGTCTGCGACTGCGGCTTGACCAGGAACCTCGGCGGGCCTGATAACATAAAAAAAAGGAAATACAACGTTAGAAAAAATTATCCAACCATTTTCAGCAATTATTCAAAGATAATAACAACAAATCGATACAATAATACATACAGAACAAATGTGGCATTTTTTATATTAGACCATAAAAAAATATATGTCCAGTAATCAATTTTATTCCTCATCACGACTGTAATATTTTCGTTCTCGCGAAATAAAGAGCCGCCTTAATTTTTCGAAATGCCGCAACAAACTCCGATAGTTGCAATATTTCTAAATCAATCGACATCTTTTTTCCTCGTAAACGTAAACATTCATTCGAGCTCAGTCGCACGTCGTATAGGCACACACACCTTACAAGCGATATTTCGCTCTTTTATAGAAGCCATTTCTTTCAGATAAATGCCGACTGGAGGGAGGAAAAAAAAAAGAAGAGGAAGACGCAGGAGTGAAGAGGAGGGGGGTAGGATCTTCAGCGCGGTAAAAGCGTTAAAGTATCTAAAGCTCGACTAGCTGCAAAATTGATCTCAAAATTTTGTTATCGCCCGTTTATGGGTATTTTTGCGCGCAAGACGAGGACCGTTTAAGTGCCATTCGCGCTCGTAAAGCGACTTTTACGACTGCGGCCTCGGGAGGTGTCCGGAGCTATCTGATATACGGCCTCGAATAATCATCAATCAGGACGGCCGCGACGTTGCTGGCCGACGGCGTACAAAGCGCCGCACGGTCAAACACTTCGGGCAAGGCAAACACTTTGAGGCGCTTTGTGCGCTGATTATAAGGAAATATTATCACTTTGGGGGGAATCGTCGTAAATGTCGACCGTTTGCCTCGTCTGGCTTCGATAAACAATCTGCTTTATTGATTTTTTTTTTAAAAGAAATCTGTCCTACACTGACTACTTACTACATAAGCATTTACACCGCTGCTGCGTATAGTGCAGGTTCGCGTGAAAAGTTTCTTTCGAGGTACAAGTTTTGCTTGTAGCCCTGATAAAGGCACTCAAAGTAATGCCGAAACGTCGGTAATTAATTTTCTTTATTGATTGAAAAAAAGAAAAAATCTGTCCCACAGTGAATAATTGCTAAGTTTACATCGCTACTCAATATAATTAAGGTTTGTATGATGAAAAGTTTATTTCAGTGAAATTAATATAGTGATCTCTGTTTTCATCTGCACGTACTCCTGGCTCTTTTAGCTAACTTGTTAACTTGTTAACATCTGCAAGATGAAGCTTTATTACGGTGGGGAGAAGGTGAGAAGTTGAAATTTTATTTTTCATGAGAGCAGCATAAAATCCGAGTGCGCTGAGAAAAGCTCTTTTCTCGAATAAAAAGAGCGGAGTAAAATTTCTTCCTTAAAAAGCCCAGAAGGAAAAATCGTAAAGCTCCGCTGCTCTCCATACCTTCCGAAATCTCCGGCATTTTTTTTTTACTGCATCGGAAACAGAATAAACTTATAATTTTTCTCTAAACAGCGCGATCTTTAAAAAAAAACAGTATCACTCCTGATTCGCATTCTTTCAAGTTGGTCTATCCTTGAAAAATGGAATCACTCCAGTCATGCTCCTTCGAGTGGTCCATCAAGTAGAATGGCACAATACATACATTATCGAATTGAATTTTTTAAGAATGGTCAGTAGGAATATCCGGCTGACTACTATTTTTTCAATATAGGAATATCGAATTAATAACAGAGACCCAATATCAAGGAACATTCCATAGTCTATATCTCACTTATCCCTAAAATTAAAAAAAAAAAAAAAAAAAAAAAAAATCACTGCCAATTTGTGTCGGTCTATCAGTGAAATCGCGCGATAAAATACACAGCCTAAATTTAATGTTTGTTAAAAAAAGGAAAATCATTCGAAGCCATTCGAGTCGATCTATTCTCTCAACATAAATAAACGAATACTCACTCATTTACACTGTAAGTCGTTCATTTATTCGATCGGTAAATGACTTCAAATATAGAATAAGTAAACATTCATTTATTCCACGTGAATTTCGGATATTCACATTTAAAGAGTAACACTAAAATAAAAATCACTCCCCCACTTATTCAAAGTTAATTCCATCGGCGAAATCACACGACAAACACACAGCTAGAATTGAATCGAAATCTCCACGCCGAGCCGCCGCATATCGTTTACAGGTAAAATATATGTATATCTGAACGACGCGCGATCACACGGTCATTAACCCGGCGAAGAAACAATTACGCGGCGTCGCGCTGATGAATCGCCGGTCCGATTAAAAAGTTAAACCGCTCCGTTAAGCGCCACCGCAAAAACGCCTCGTCCCGACTACACCACCGCCGCGCGCGCATAATGACGATTATTAATTAGCGAACTTTCAGGGGAAGGAGGAGGAGGAGGAGGAGGAGGGGGTGAGACCGGCACCGGCCAAACCCACTCTCCGCCCGTTAATTTACACTTTTGCGCGTCGGTAAAAGTACGCGTACCCAGAGCCGTCCATGCATCAGCGGCGAACAATAGCCCCGGCGGCTTTTTCCCTCCAAGTCGAAGGGGTCGCTCGTGAAAGTTGCACGGGATAATGTTTTGTCGAACGCGCGCTCCGCGTTTTAATGGCGCCCCGGGAAATTAAGTGCCGCTCTTTTCCTCGCGCGCTGCACGGGTGGGGGGCGCCGGGCATTCGGACGCGCGAGAGCGTGCACACGCGGTCGGAATATAATGCGAGGCGGCGGCGCGCGTTTAGAGCCCGGGCGAGGGAAATTTTATTAATTAGCTTTAGAGCAAATTCTGCTCTATTGAATAGCCAAAAAGGATTTTCGGCTTTGCATAATTTATGTCGGGTTATTGTTATTAATTTTATACTGGGCAGAGGAGGCTATATGTATACGTATTACGTACGTACGTGACGCAACTATCGTATTTTATTGTGAGCGACGATGCTGGCCGGTCATTTTTAGTTTGTCGTATATCGGTATTAATCATAACGTGTATCTTGCGGAGGGATATATTAAAAGTCAATTCGAGAATGGCATGTGCGGTTGATTGGTTATATTTTATGATTTTTAATTGGATTTAGAGCGGGCAACGCCGCGATTTGAATTTCAAATTGAAATTATAAATTATAAATTTAATTTCAGCTTTAGAAGTTTGCATTAGGTATGCAGTTACTGTAAAATGGTTATGTTAGAGCGAGTCTTGCTATTGGCGGACCGAGGCCAGAGTTAAATTTCAATAGTGTAGTAACTAATTTAAAAACAAACGGATTAAAACTCGCTTTGTTCGAGATTAAGCTTTTAATGCCAAATGTAAAATTTATACTACATCTAATCGATTTATCGACGTTCGATAGTCGCACGATGTCTGAATAATAAAACTTCAGAATACGCGATCCAACTTTAAAAGATTTACTTCCCATCCACTAGGTTGTTTCGTTAATTTAAGTAGAATTACCAGAGTTTGGTCAGACGACGAGCGAATTACCGTATTTTATGTAAATAATTCGTCATTAAAGTCCTCTGACGGAAACATCAACCGCTGCTTTGCTAGTGAAAAGCATTGGACAATTCAATTAGAAAAGCGACGAGGCGAGGCAGTAGAATCATTTCAGTTTGCTTGGGAAATGTGAAAGCCCAAGCGGAGCGGGAAGCACGAGGGTCTTTCGAAATAAAAGAGTAGATTTTAAATTACTATTTAAGTCATATTTATTTAATAATAATATTTCGCAATCCTGATTGTAATTATTCTTTATTAAATTTCTAAAATTTAACGTTAAAGTAGTATTAACCGAGTTTGCTCAGACACGCGCCTAATCTATCCTTAATCTTTTTTCTCCAAAGCACATCTAATTTATTCAGCACGTAAAACTTTACAGGATACCGAAGCATTTTCCCGTCAATTTCATTCGATCATTTAGAAATAACGAGCAGGTGCACCTTTAAAACGGCCGTTCAAAATTTTCGCCTCGCCGTATTTTCCCCAGGGAGCATCTCTCACAATATGGCCGGGCGTAATAACGGCCGAAAGTATGAATAAACAGGAAACGGTGTTTTGCGGGGGGAAGGGGTGTAAAGGAAGGGGGGGAGTGGTACGAGAGGGAAAAAAGTGAGCAACGAGTTTGGTGACCGCGGAAAGCAGTTGATGGGCCGGCGATAAAATTCATTTTAGGAACTGCCTCGCCTCGTATCCGTAGTTATGCGCGCGCTTGCGCGGCCGCATGCAGCCGCCTAAATAGTCTTTCCATTAAGGGGCCATTATCCGCACGGTTCGACGCGCCACTTTTTCGAGGGGGAGAAAAGCCGAGGTGGCAATAAACGCCGCGTGAAAGGCTATACGCCGCCATTTTCCGCGGACTACGATGTGCGTGCGCCGGGATAATCTATTTCTTTTGTACATTTTATGCCTATACGCAGTGTGTTCGCTTTAGCGCCGTTTTCCGCCCCGAGATTCACTCCCGAGGAGCGACTTTTGCTCGAAAAACGAAACAAAGAAAACCAAAATGGAGAAGTCCTACTTCCTTGACACGAAGGAGTAAGGTGAACAATTTGCGTGCCTCTTTTCGCTATGCAAAATAGAAAATTTAGTATTTATTTTTATTGATTTATTAATTTTGATTAATTTCTGATCAGGCATATAATGATGTAAGCTTCTATTAGTTAAAAATCGACTCAGAATCTGGTGAAAATCTCGTAGATCAGAAAGAAATATTCTGGTTAATGTAATTTCTGATTAATTGTCCATCAAAGTTAACATAGAATATGGATTGAAGTTAATTAGGTTCTTCAAATTCTAATCAAAAATTGTCACGAATACACAATTACCAGATCATTGATATCCTCCAATTAAAAATGATCAGAAAATTAATTAACAATTACTAAATAATGAATCATATTCTGGTAAATTTCTAGCTAATTTTCTACCATTAGAAACTAGAAGATTCTCTCCCCTTGATTTACCTTTTCATTTCTCGTCGTTCAGCCAAAATTGTCTCGTAGTTAGAAATGCAAGAGCAGTTATCTTGTTCGTGGCTCATAATTACTAACGCAAACCGAGACATCGCTTATCAGCATCCAATTTTTTTTTTTTTTTTTTTTTTATTAAAAAAAAAAGTCCAGTTACATATTGCACACGTTACCCGTGAAATTCCGCAAACGTTATTATTTTTCTTTTTTAATTTATAAAAAGAAAAGGGGAGTTCAGCAACGACGTCGTCGGCGCTTTCGACGCAACATTACAGAGGTAAGCGATATCGGGAGCAGCGCGATCGGCCGCAATTTTCTTTTTACCCCCCTCCCTCCAGCAGCCGACGACGACGGCGGCGGCGGCGGCTAATATCGTCGGTTTTTCGCGGCGCGCAGGAGATTTAGCCCGCGCGCCATCCTCAGTTTCCCCCGTAATACCCCGCATAGGCTTTTCCGATGCGCGTGACGCGCTTACCCGATGCTAGGAACGAAGACATAATGGCCGCGGAAGCCGCACCCGCATTCAAAATCGCTCGGTCGCTCCCCTTAAATAAAAACGAGGACGGAGGGCACGGGTAAATTCAAAATTGCTAGTTATTGAGCGTCGAATAAATGTAATCAGCTGAAGACATTTTTTTTCTGCGTAGAAAAAGGAGGATATACGGATTCGAAGATGAATTTCCTTTGATTTTTATACCCTAGCTCGTTTATTTACATATTTTGTTCGTTTATTTTATAATAGAAATAATAGAAACAATTTTTCTTGAATTTTAACTTATTCATGAAAAAAATTTTATCTTTTGTAGATAGTTTTATTTTAAGATTTAAGTAGAAGTATCCGAGTTCGGTCAGACACGCCCGAATCATTCTTACTTCTTTATAGAATAAATAATTCATTACTAAAATCCCTTGACGGAATATCATAATGGTTTTTCTACGCGCAAAGAAGTAAAAGAAGTAAATATTTAAAGGATACACGAATTAAATTCTAAATTATAAATTCTTCCCTCTGATTCTTAGTCACTTTTATTCTACTGCGAATTCAAAGTTTAGAAAAAATCTTAACTCGAGAATCAAAGCGAAGATAACGTTCAACAGAAAAAGAAGACTTTAGTGATACAACAAAATACAGTTATTCAAAATGAAAAGTCACTGGTTAACTCGGTAACGGCGGAAGGAAAAGGGGCTGGTTGGAAAAAAAGTCAGCAAGTCTAATAACGACATTAAAAGGAGAGTAGCTACGACGAGGGTCGGGTCAGAGGGGGCAGGAGATTAAAAGTCTAAAGCTGAAAATCAGATAGGCAGGGGCGCGATGAGTGACGCGCAAAAAGAAAGGGAGGGGCATGAAATGGAGAGAAAGGACGAAAAGGGTAGTAAGGAAGAAAGGTTGACGGGGAAGAATGCGGGCTTTTTACAACCCGCGCGCGGACTCTGATATCTCGCAGCCGAGTGGAGGCCGAGGAGGACTCTGCGCGAACTTCGGCGAGAACGAGCTGTTTTATTAACCCTTTTGAGCTCGCCCGCGAGAGGCTTAGCTCCGGGGGCCCAAGGAAAGTTCATCTTCCCCTGGAAATTTTACGGCCGGGGCGCATTAAACGACAGATCCGGCGATTGTAAAAATTGTAAGCGTCTATATGTTGTATATATAGTGCAGCTGCCCCGGCAGGAATCAAACTAATCCATTTGAATGTAAAGTCTGCTTTTCGAGAAATTAAAATTCAAGGGATTACGGCGGGAAGCGCGGAGATAGAGACTTAATGAAAATTGTACGAAAGTAGATTAAGGAATTTCGTCTCGGCAGCTATTGGGGTTGCGTTCGAAATGGGCGCTGTCTGTTACGAATTTTTATTTTATCGGAGAAAATAATGTACGTGGGCACCATGTTATTTCCATTGTGTTAATTTTTTTTTTTATTACGCAGGCACATTTAGTTTTACCTATAGACATTCGATAAGAAAACCAATGCTAACTGAATCAGAAGAATATTTTAGCAGAGTTACAAACTATTTCAGAAAAAACTATGATATCACTGAAAAAGACTAAGATTTTTTAAACTGAGTGTTATTAATGATTTCATTTGATTGTCGTATATTCTAATTTTTTTATATATATACTTATTTAGAAGATACTATCATTTTCAATAAACAAATTCGTTGCCTCTATAGAAAATAAGCACATTTCAGATTTCACTAAGATTTTTTTTTTGTAATTTTAATAATGTAGATCTACAGATGAATTTAAAAGTGCTGTAAGATCCTTTATACATCCTCTTTTGAGTTATTAATTGAATTTACATTGTATTTTTGCATTTTCACGCGTCTTTAATACATGAATTCCTTTATAAAATGCATTTCTGTCTGTCCAATATTTAACAAGTAAATAATAAAGTCTATAATAAACAAAATTCCTTCTTTCCAAAATTCTAAAATATATCAGTCTTCTTAAAACCGCTGTATCATTCTCTCCCCTTCAATTCCATTCTATTTTAATTTGAAAAACACCAGAACTATAGAATGAAACTTAGAAAAAAAAAAACAATACTACGAAGAACGAAACGATAACTTTTTTTCGCCACGTTGAGATCCAACCGTGCCGAGAGGGAAAGTCCTCCCGTTAATCGAATAAAAAAAAGGAACGTCGCTTAAAAAAAAGGACTGTGTATCGCATTCACTCGGGTAAACACGGGAACACCGGCGAAAAGACTAGCGCCCGGCGCTACGGTCGCGCCGCGCGAAAGAGCGAGGCGCGCCGTATCGACGGGCAAACAAGCCCGAGTCCCATTTAAATTAAATTAAATTAATATTTGTCCTGCGTCGGGCCAATGCCCGCTGGCATTTACATAGTAGCGCGCTTGCGTATCGCTAAAATGCGAATAAGGTCCGTGCAATTATTTATGATAAACTCGGGGCGTGTGTACCGCGAGCGCGCACTCGCGGTTGTTCGTTAGGGCAGAAGGTAGACGCGCTCAGCGTGCGCAATCAATGCTGATCGACCTGATGACTTTTCTTTGGGTGTTGACTTTTTTATTATTATTATTATTATTTTTTTTTTTTTTTTGGTGGTTATGACGAGTCGATTGATGCGATAAAAAATTGACGGAGTTGTAATTTCTATATTTTGCAGGTTGCGATTTGCGGGAATAGATTGATGATAATATGGTTGATGGGGTTGATAACTGTTTTTACAGGTGTAATTATACATTGATGTTGAAAATTATTATAAAGTAGAAATTAACTTTGTTTCTTGAAGATTATTGATTACACTTTTTGTAAGACTTACGGAGAAAAACAGTAATGTTACTACTAATTATTCTATTGCAAAAAAATTATCCACAAGCATCAGCAAATTTGCAATTTGATTTGAGCATAAAAATCTGATATTAACTCATTAAGGTATTTCTCCACGTGTAATAAATCCCTTTTATACCCTTAATAAGTTTTTAATTGTTTTTCTTTTTTAATTGACTTGTACTAGTTATTGACTTAAAAGTCCACAAATACTTTGATCAATATTTAAGTTGTTACTTGAGAATTTATTTTTATTGATTTTATAAGTAATTGTTGATCTTCTTTCACTTTCACAACTCAAAAGTCACTTAAAAAAATAAGTCAATTCTTGCGCCCTACAAGCTATTATTATAATTGCAAATTGAAACGTGGTTAGTTCAAGACAAAGAAAAATCTACTATTTAATCGAGTCCTGATCATTTAATAAGCAGACTGTTTTAATAATAAGAATTTTTAATGTGATTCTACTTCAAAAGATTACTTCCCTTCCACTCAGCTTAAAAAAATAAAAATGTAACGTTTAAGTAGTAGTAGTCGAGTTTGTTCAGAAATTCACTAATTACCTTATTTTATATAAATAACTCGTTAATAACATTTCTTAACGAAATTTAATAGTCGTCAAAAACCTTACCAGTATAGATTACGATTTATTATCTTATAACTGGAAAGCATAAGACAACTAAATAAAAAAAGTCATGAGGAAAAGTAGCCGAATCATTGAAGGTTCCCCGCCAAAAGTATGGAAACCGAAGCAGAGCGGATGGGTGTTTCGAGAGAAAAGGGCAGATTATTACCGAATTGATAAAAATCCGTGTGCTTTGCAACGATGAAAAGCGCTGCGCGCCTGCGTACAAACAGCTGGCAATATATCATTTATGATAAACTGCTGGAAATTACAAGCGAATGGGTCGGGCACGCGCGCGCGCGAGAGAGAGAAATTCGATATGCGATACGACAATATTCATAACATTTCTGACACACGTTCTGATAATATTAATGACGTCGCTTCTCGTTCTCTACGTGTGCGGGGGTAGGGGATGACGAATAAGCGCCGACTACGTCCGGATTTTTTTTTTTTTTTTAGAGGATGCTAGAGTATTCACCGATGAATGAGGCCCGAAAAGAAAAAAAGCGCTAATACCAACGACGCATCGGCTAATGAGCCCAAAGTCGTCGCTAATGAATCTACGGTATAGAAATTATTCAGCGCTACGTGATAGTTGATAGTAATGCCGACATAATGAGATCTCGCGTTTGAGCGAGGGAATTCATTTTGATAAATTTGATACTTTTTGCGATAATATTTGGATAACGTTTCATTTGTTTCGATCAAAGTTTATACGCGAAAGCAAAATGGCTATGACGTAAATTAATCAGCGATAATTTTATGTGTCACGCCGGACATTTTAAATGAATTCACTATTAAAATGTTTCATTTTAAATTTGCCGTAAATTTAAATAATGCCGTCCGTAATGAAGAAAGAACGATATCCGCCTTTCAATAAATTAAATCCGATTGTCTGTCTTCACGTGAAAGAGATTTAAATCGCATATCATATAATTAAATCCAAAATCGTTCCAACAATGACGAGAGTATGAATCCACAGAACCCTCCCCCTCTACACACACACACACACACACACACACACACACACACACACACACACACACACACACACACACACACACACACA
>JAWWEN010029780.1:0-15767 GCA_035582955.1 Sycophila texana | reverse complement strand
TATATATATACACTATATATACATCGTCGATGCCGTAACCGACCCCCAAGTTCCGTTGGAGCTTTGCGGTCGGTGCAGTTCCTCCTATAGTTCTCGTTGCTTTTGTTGTCATTCCTCGCGGTTTTCATTTCGCGTCTCCTCCGCCTCTTTGTGTCATCGTCCGCCTCATCTCCTCTTCCTTGCTATGAGTACCTACTCCGGTCATTTTTTTTCTCGTCAAGACTTCCACCTTTTGTTGCGGCGCGGAAAACGAGATCCGCAATGCGACGCTCGTCAACGACTCTGTGGAGCTGACGACACTCGAGCTTCGTTTATACTTTATCCCCTCGTTTTTAGAAATGACATTTTCATTTGAGTATTCACTTAAATTTCACGTTGGAAGTTTTGCTTGGAGGCCGCTTGTTTGTGCACTAAGCAGGAGCTAATTAATGAGTTTTTTTGTTAATTGCGTGTTGATGTTATTTAATTATTTATTTTTTGATGAAATGATCAGTGACGAACCAAATTAATTTAATTATATTTCATATTTTGACGAAACAATTAATTAAATTCATTTGATTCGTCGTTGGACATTTGAGTGTGATCACTGTACAAAAAATTCTGCCACTTAGGAACGTTTAATTTATTGTATATTATTATTCAGATTTTTTTTTAAATTTTGTTTATCAAACAAAAAGTATAAGAATTTACAGTGAAGGCAACTTAACGAATTTCCGTGTACGACAAAATTAACGAGATCCATAAATCCCGTTAATTAAAAAAAAAAAATTGCCTAAGATGTACTTTGAGATTATTTCACGGCACTCGAAGTGTCCCTCTTGTCATCTGTTTCCTCAACGTATACATTTCTGTAATAATACTCTGTTTTTTTATTCCTCGTTATGTCATATTCAGCAACAAGTTTTTTTATTACGCCATACATATATATATATATATATATATATATATATAAAAAATCTAGTCTCAGTTGCGTAATTGAAATCATCGTGAATGTCGCAAGCGCACAGCTCAGGCGAGGTGTACAGACGCGTAAACAGTTTAATGGCGTAGAGACGCCGTACAAAACTTTCATGGATTAATCATCATACTTTTCAATTTAACTTCTGCAACGATGAGCCTGGAGGCGCCTCTCCTGCGATGATCAAGCGTGTGAACGATTTTCTGAAAAAAAAGTTATATACCAATGAATTACACTCGACCATGAAGTTTCTGTCTATGGAAATGAGCGACGAGAATAAAAAATGAAAATATTCATAGACTTGCAAAACAATAATACCTAAATACCTAAATAGCAATTGGCATTCTTCGCGAAGATTATGGATTCGTTCGTGTTATGTCACACTATACCACTGTGATTATTCACTGCGCAAGTGATTAACAAATGAAGTGGCGTCTCGAGCCTAGCTATTGAAAGTAAAAGTGTATTCATGCAAAGTCGATGTTTTTATTTAAGAGCAGCTCTTTTGTTTACAGTTTCAGTAGAATCAATAAAGTGTTCGAAGAGCGGCGTTGAAAAGTCGGATTCTGTAACAAAAAAAGAACAACGTTTAATTAACATTCTCATATTCCATAATCTCCCACGTTACTATTAACTTATGCGCTTTTAAACGCGATTATTTCGTAATTTAAAGGCCCATAAATATCGTGTTATGCACAAAAATTACCTGCTCATTAGAACAATTGCAAGCGCCTAAGAAAAAGCATAATTAAAGTGCAATTATTGCAAGACGTGGAATTTTAAACTTAAGTAGAACAGTCGTGGATCCATTCAATTTCTTCATTTCAACCATTTAATTTTCTTTTTTTTTCTTTTTTTTTTATATACTAATGCAACTCCGCGCCTCGGTGCATTAAAGAAGTGTCGTTTTTGAAAGACCGACGTTCTTTTCTCAGCTACTCCAGTTATTCGAGTGTCGTTTCGTAAAAATCTCATTTATCGTGTAATTAAGAATTATACAATACAATTTACAAAAAAATTTATGTTTCCTTGATGCTCTGCGTGTGATGCAACGAGTATCTTTTTTCAGTACTTTTCAATTAGTTCTGTGATAATATAAGAAGTTAAGAACACATTTTCATCAGAAGTTTTTTTTTCATCAATAATTGGAATGTATAGTGTACATGTACATACGTCGATTCAATTTTCTTTGAGTTATAGTTTTTGTTCCTGTCAAAAAAGTGATATACTTGACCTGAACTTTGTCGAATATTTTCTAATTACGATATTAATAGTCATTGTCTAAACGAAACCGTCGTACTTCATGTAAATAAAATGAATCATCGTATTCACATTAAAATATTTTGATCGCAAAAAATGGGGGAAAAATATATATTAAGTAAAAAGTTCGAAGGAATATTCAAATGATTTAAAAATTAATTTAGTCAGAAAATTCAATCAATACATTTCAGAATTACGATAAAAAGTTCAACTTCCTTGACAAAGACAAAGGTTTTACTAAATTCATTATAAAAGAATCTATGAAAAAATAATAAAAATTCGACCATAAAACAATACACTTTAATTCAAAGGATGTAATTTAATTTTAAATTATAATATAGAATTTAATGGTAGTATAATTAATTTTTATTAAGGGCATCTCATCCATTATAGATCTTTAAAATAAAATAGATATTACGTAGATCAGCGATAACAAAATCAATTTTTTATTTTTTTTATTTTCTTTAATAACTTCCACGGACTATCAAGTCCTTAAGTACAAAATAGAAATAACAATATAGTAATCAGTAAAACTAAAATAAGCTTAAACTAACTAATTAAACACCTACACGAAAATGATGTAGAGAATTTTTGAAATTAAACTTAAAATCTACACGTAAATGATTTTAGAGAATTTGAATAAATGAGAAATAGAATAATAGAATAAACTGAATAATAGAGAAAACGAATAAAAAATTATTCAAAACACTTAAATAATCAAGTGCATACATTTTTAATTTGCAGGTGTCGTACTGGTGGTCTTCGGTGTACTGACGCTGGTGCACGGTGCATCGCTGGGCAGCTCGGGGGCAGGACTGTGGGCAGGCGCCGGCGCCCTGGTGGCAGGTGCGCTGGGCGTCGTCGCGACCCTGGCGACCACCGGTGGCCGGCCAACGACGGGCTTTCCCTCGGCCCACCTTGCCTCCAGCCTCGTGGCTTTAGCCCTCTCCAACATGGCGGCCATCACCGCCCTCACCGCCGTCGTGCGCGATTCCCAGAGGTCCGCGCCTGACATCACCCTACTCACTCTTCCGGTGAGTTTGTTTATTGTTTATTATTTATTTATAATAGCGGAGGAATTAATATTTCCTACATAATACTCTCTAAATTCCTTTCGGTGAAATTCGCTAATTTACAAGTGAACTTTACTGGATGTATTTTCTAGAGTACATTAAAAACTGAAAAATATTGCAAATAGAGTACGTTATTTATTAAGAAAAATTTATTAAATGCTTTATGCATCATTTGCATTTTGTGTTATACATTTTTTTTATAAAAAGAAATTAAATCCCGTTTGTGAAAATAAAATAAAATAATAAGTGCGCAGTGTATTTTTAAAAACTACGTAATACACGATAACATGATATTAATATTTATATTTTAGATTTCATCCGTTAAATTGTATTTATTATAGTAGGGTTAATTAACTAGTCAAAAGCTACTTTGAAAATTTTGCAGTTTTTAATTCATTAATATTTACAATTACAAATATCTGTTATTACTCTTATATCTTATACATACTTCAAATACAATATTCTTTTTTTGATAAAATCTTTTTTAATTAAAATCCTGAAAAAAAAACATTTGAGTTCTGTTTATACTTCCAAAGTCTATTTAAAAGGGTCTTAAAGTGTTAGGCTCTATATTTAAAAACGAAACTTTATTACTAAAAAAACGTATTTTAACTTACCACAAAATAAGCTCAATACTGTCATTTTTCAAGTCAATTCGTACAAGTACAAAAAAAGCGACTGCATAAAAACCATGTTTGTTGTTTTAATTCATCTCAATCGTTATGTTTTTCTCAGACCTAATAAGAGAGAAAAAAAAACAAATAACTTTTTAAAAAGATCTCTTTAGCTCTCCTAATTAAAAAAAAGAAACGAGGCGCACAGGTACAACGCGTAAAATTACAGGCTGTACAGTTGCGTGACCTTGACTGAAAAGCTATGTACATTCCCCGTATCACTTCAACGAGACGAAAAAAAAATTCTAAATCTCGTTTCATCGAGTGCAAAACGCCAAACGGGAAACTACTGAATTTTCACAGCAATTAGGCACATAACGAGCCTAATTGGAAAACAACAATCATTTTGATCATATTCCACCCATTAAATCTCGTAATTGACTCTTAACAGACTCCGACGTCGACATCAGCGGTATTACATCTGGCAGAGACAACTGTAATCGTTCAAACAAAAAGAAGAAAAAAAGCGTCACTCGTACGGGAAAAAAAGGTAGCCCAGCCACTCCTCCGCCCTAGAAATCAGTCGCAGGTGTTTACAAATAACACGCTCGGGTCAATCGCCGCGCACGCAATTAATCTTTAATTAATACTTCTATTAATTTGCCGCTGCCTCCCCATTCATCGAGATTTTATCGCGACGAGCGCGTTCCGTTCGCCGGACCGTTAGCCTATCTTCGCGCACTCACACATAGACGCACACGCATCCTCATACACGCATACGCACAGTCGCGTACTCACACTCAAAAATTTTTTGAGGGCAAGTTTTTTCTGATTTGTTGGCGAAGAAGCGTGAAAAAAATGGGAACAAAATATTTATCGACTGCCAAACTTTTATTTACAACCCAATCTATACAAGTTTTAATGCGATTTTTGGCTTTTTTATACAACTAGGAATTAAGTCCGAGAATAAATTTCTCTCTTGAATAAAAAATATATAATAACTTTATTTATTTACTAATAAGTAATCATTTATAATATACAAAATTTATCTTTAGGCTATTCGAATGATATCCAAAAAGTTATCAAATTAAATATCTTTTTGGATATCTTCCGTTTCGTTAACATTTATGATATCCTATATATGGTGGACTTATACTATATAACATCGTAAAATGAATGGTTAACATTTTATAGACATCACTTTAGATAACCAGTGTCCGAAAAAAGATATCGAAGGGTATAATTATATCGTTAGGATAATTGTGTGCAGGCTGGGAGGTCATCACTTTTTTAAGATGATTATTGTCTTATTGACGTAATCGAAATACGTTTTAAAATATTGAAATTTAGAGTAAAAGGATGAATGACTTCCAAAATTAATTTTTTATTGTCAAAGTAAAACTGATTGTTATTTTTTAATAAAACTTGAGTTTTCTATAATTTCTACGTCTTTCTATTTCATAAACTAATAACATTCATAAAATTTTCATATAAAATTACTCTTTTCTAGTAAAAATTTGACCTTTTTTTTAGTATAACCATTTGAAATTCCAATTAATTCAGTAATATGGTGTACAAAATGCGAGAAATCGCATTAAATCTTCTTGGACTCGCTCATACACACACACAAACATACATACACTAAATGAAACGAAATACCGCGCGAACTCAATCTATTTAATTTCTTCGCGGGGCTCGCTAAAAAATTGCGAAAAATCGCCCAACGGTACGCGGAGGCTCGGCGCGCGTCTCTTGCAAATTGTCCGAGTGAAGGTGGGGTCGGCTGATCCGCGAGGAAATAAGATCGAGCTCTCAGTCGCGTCGGGAAGAGGCGAAGGAGGAAAATTGGGTCGATCGTCTCGGAGTTTTCTAGATCGGGCAAAAAACTACCGATGACTATGGTGGATTTTTAACTGGCCTCTACTCCTTTTCTTTAAAGCTGCGCGTTCCGATGAATCTACCGAATGAATGGACGAGTTCGCTTCAGTGGGCAGGTGCAGTTGCAGTTACTGCATACCCTGCAAATTCTATTCCGTGAAATTGCACGGATTTACCAGTAAGGATCAGGTCAAATTCACTGTTTTGCCCCGATCATTATTGAAAATTAGTTGAAATTCATTGAAAATTATCCTCACTGAATATTCACTGGAAAATTAGTTGAATTTCACTGAATGGAATTTACAATACGTTTTATCCTGATAATAATAAGATGGTACTGCTTGATGTGACTGACGCGATCAAAACACGTCAATAATTTATTATGCATGCGGATTAAATTTGAAGTGGGTCCTTGAGGCATTTGTCATGTACACAAATTGATCCGGTGATTATACGAATCCATCAAAAGGTTCCGCCGTAATATCATCGTTTCGTAATCTAACGAGCACTTCGTAAGCCTTTTGATAGGAGCATCTCATCCTTTGAAAAAGTTTTCATGGATAAATTATCCGAAGGTATACGTATGCTTCTCAAGGTCGATAAATTTTAAGCTCTGAACGGTGGCAGAATTTCTTATTTATTATACGACTATCGAAGTAAATAGAACGTAAAACACGTACGTTACTTTTATATATAAGTGCAATAATTATGACCTAAATAATTAGTCTATAGATAAGATTAATTAATACATAAAACTCGAAATGAATTGCTTATTTAAAAAAATAAATAAATAAAAAAAAACTAGTTACACTTATGTTCTTCCGAGTAGCACATAATATTCGACATCAACATAAAAACACGATTACAGTCAATAAATAATTCAATGATTATTGCTATGAAATAATTTTTAAAAAATGTACATTTTAATACACTTTCAGACTAAACGAATGTTTATTACCTCTAATATACTTTTATTAAAAAAATTATATCAATTTTTAAATTTATTCTTAATTATAATTACAATTAAATGTACTCGTATACTTAAGTTAGTCTATAATGAAATAAATTTCCACTCTTCATTAGCACTCGGCGTTCTTCTATAACACACCCAAGAAGGACTTGCAGTAAAACCGTCGTATCAAGCCTCGTTATCTCGCGCTCATAAATATTTAATTTCTTCGCGCTCTCCTTTTACCATAAATTTCCCGAAATTCCTTCTACGCCTGAGCATCAAGCCGACCGAGGCGTCAGTGAATAAATCACTCGCCACTTCAGCGAGTTCCCCGTGGAATGTCCTCTTATCTCGGCTAAAAGAAGCCGGGCCTTATATTTCCAGACTTCGGACTCATGTGCGAAAAAAAGGCTGCACCAGCCTGCGACGCCTCGACGCGTGAAATCCCGCGCCTTATACCCAAAAGTATACGTACAATGACAGTTTATCAAAAGATGCTGAAAAACTTCAAATCTTAAAGACAGATTTAATTTATAACAAATTAACACATAAAAAAATTGATTTAGTAGCATTTAGCGTTCAATTAAAATTGCCCTGTAAGTATTTTATTATGCGTATAGTTCAGTATGCGATCAGTAGTAACAGGCATTACCGTTCGCAGACAACATAAATTATTTGAATATTCGAAAAGTATATTCTAAATATCGTTTCAAAATGCAAATATAAGAATTTATTCATAATAAAAAAAACTAACATTTAGCCTCCAACTAAATTATAAGATAAAAATTAATAATAAAAATACAAGTATAATAATAAAAATTTTTACTTTATAAATAGTATAAAAAACAAAAATTTAGTTTAAATCAACGAAACGAGATCGAGCCTACCCGGTAGACCAAGACACAAGATAAAACCTTATGTTATATCAAGAAATAATTTATCAATACCAAGGCAAGACTTTCCAAAAAAGTCTCGTCTTGTCTCGGTGCCGCACGCAGCCCTACCGATCGCAAGGTTCGGTCGAAGTGGCCCCCATGCAAATGACCGACCCCCCGATTTTCGTTTTCTCTTTGGCGCGCGGAATGCGGCGATGAATGGGCGCACGGGAGCGGGCAATTAACGGCGAGTGCGCGAGCGCGTGGCCTCGTTTCCCGGGCGGCGCAGGTGAGCGACGCGCCGGACCCACCGCGCGGCCACCCGAAAGCCGGAGAAAGTTCACTGCCAAGGCTGTGAACGCGGTCGCCGAGGCCCCAGCATTTTTCAACTCCGCACGAAGAGAAAGAAAGAGAGAGAGAGAGAGAGAGAGAGAGACAGACAGACAGAGAAAAAGATAGTGTGTATGTTTGTATAAGAGAAAGAGAGATAGATAGATACCCTTTATTTCACCCAGGATGACAAAAAATAATAGATTACATACAAATATATACACAAGAAAATCTAGAGTAAAAATATCGAATAAAATAAATAAGTAAATAAATTAATAAATAGATAAATTTTTGTCAGGAAATCACAGAGAAATCGTTTCTTGTAAAAAGATATATAAATATCACAGTCATAGTAAGTCATAGTAGAGATAGATAGATAGATAAGCCTTTATTTACCTAGAGAGGAAAAAATTGATACATAATCCCCTCACTTCTAAATTTTCAGCTCTCTTTAGTTTAATTTAGTTTTATCTTTTCTATATTGTTATTTTGTAAAGGGTTTGTAACCCGTCTTATTGTTTAAATAAATAAATAAATAATTAAGTACATCAAATATTTGCAATGGCATAATAAAATACAATATAAGACATAAGGAGTAAAAAGTTAGCATATAAATATATAAATTATCACATATAAATAAATAAAATATCAGGTTTATGAATACACTTTGACTTAAATATATATAGTATATATCAAAATTAATCTTTAGTCAAGGACCTAGCCTATCTAATCACGATATCACAGTAAAATGCAAAAAAAAAATACTCATATTTCAATAAATATAGTCAATCTTTTTGCATAAAACTTTTTAAGCATTAAAGATTGACTTACGAATTAGTTATAAAACATAAATACGAATTAATTCTATGCATATTAATTGTTAAAAAAACGTTAAATTTAAAAAAAGGGGGGGTTAAAATTCAATATCGAAGTATATAGAGGCGCGCTGCGGTCTCATACAGGCAAGTCGTTCTTCGAACTTATACTTGCCTCGAGGCGCTACCGCGCCTCTTGATAAAAATGCAATAAACGCAAATTAGATCACATAGTCAAGTCGATTAAAAAAATTGCTAAGACATTTAAGAACAATGCAGAGAGAGAGAGAGAGAGAGAGAGAGAGAGAGAGAGAGAGAGAGAGAGAGAGAGAGAGAGAGAGAGAGAGAGAGAGATCCAGAAAGAGAAGAAGATATAGTGTGTATGTGCATATCAGAAAGAGAAAGAGAGTGCGAAAGAGAAAGAGAAGAGGAACGGCAGCCCTTGCCAGGGGAATATTTACGCCGAGCATTGTCCGAGAAGTGATGCGCGGAAAGGACCTGCTGCGCGCGATTTTTTGCAGCCGAGAGGCTGAGAGAGAAGGATTGCACGCTGACGCGCGGCAGGTACTGTTATAATGTATGGCCGGCACGATTGTTTGTCCGAGCAGGTTGCCGGAATCTGGGATCTGCGCGAGCGTCGCCTGATTATTATTTACTCTACAGCGAATTTCTGTTGCGAAACTGAGGATAAGACTTTTTTTTAATAAAGAGAAGACTTCTAAGGAATTTTCGCAAAAAAAAAATCGTTGCAGTAAACGATTGTAAATTGGGTCCTGTAATAGTTTCACGCAAGAAAACGCTATTCTACATTCTATATTGGAAGGAATTTAGAGAGAGTGTGTTTATTAAATTTTTATTTCATTTTGACAAGCAAATTAATTATTATACTAGCAACGTTTTTGTATGGGCGTGTACGTATATTTAATAATTTAAGAGTAACTTTTACCTGTTTATTATTTAAATAAAATACATAAAACAAATAAATAGATGTCGAATATAGTCGTAAGCGGTTCAAATTTATCAAGCTATATAATCCACATATCGAACATAATTTAAGCGTCATTTATGTATTATCCAACGCCTGATTAGATACGAAGTGAAAATAATAATTTAACCGAACTTTCCTGCATTACATTAGTAAAATAAGCATCGAAACACGTGCACCTATCCTTATCCCGCGACGCAATCGTTTTACTTTACATGCGGTGTAATCTAATTTAACGAAAGTATTTTATCTCTTTTCTCATGTTCTACAATCGGGAGCAGCCGAACGATCAATCTTCCGTCTGATTCTTTTGATTTTTGAACTAAATAAAAAAGCACTCGTTGAAGCTCGAATTCATTTTTATAGCGCTGCAACTATATCCGTATCGATTCAATTTATCATCTCCGCGTTATACGATTTTACCCGAGTCATGCGACTATAATTCATTTAGAGCGTGTCCTTATCATTAATCTGCATTTCTCGTTGCTGCTATATACTTTCATTAAAGCCCATTACACCCATACATGCCATTACCAGATTTATACCTACTCAAAAATTCCCGACGCTATATGATAACCGGAAGAAAAAAAATTAGACTTTCATCATCACCCCGGCGATTCTAAAATTAGCATCGCCCGAATCTAGATTCACAGTATATATTTATTTTTTCATTTAATATCAAACGGATAATTTGTCCTACAATAAAGTAATAGAGAATGTAAAATACCTACAACTTATAAAGGAAATATACACAAAATATAAATGAAAATAAACTAAAATTCAATATAATATAACGGAATTAAGATCTAATAGCCGCTTGAAATGCGCCAATCGCGCTAAAACTTTGAAAACTCTGAAAAAAGAGAATTTGAATATATATTTAAGCGACTTATACAGTAGTAAAAACTAATATTTTATATACGACTATAGCAAAAACCAGCGCACTTCGCGCGCTCACCTTTCTCTTTCTATACTATTTATTTTATTATTTATTATTTATTATTTATTATTTATTTATTATTTATTATTTATTATTTATTTATTATTTATTATTTATTATTTATTTATTCATTTTATTATTATTATTTTTTGCTTTTTATTTCTACTAATTATTCATGACACATTAGTTAGAAATTTTGAATTTTGGCGCCATACCGGATATTTATCCACGAACCAATTACATTCACATTTTCAAACATTCGGTTATAACTTTTTAAAGAGAGGATAACCGGAACTCAATCCAGTAGCCCGAGGAAAAATCCCATCCTCCAAAAATGCTCCCGCGAAAAAAGAAAAGAAGAACGAATTCGGGGAATCCCCCGATGGTTGCTTCGATCGGTCCGCCCAAGCGCGCGAAATTCAATTTCCTTTTTCATTTTCGCGGCCCCCGGCCGCCGATGCGTTAATCGCTTTCGCGCGCGGGGACTACGCGCGAGAGAGCGCGAAGATCCGCGGCTCAGATTGCGCGGGCAGCTCCCTCTCCTCGCGATCGTGATATTCGTGATTCACGCGCCGCCGCGGCCACTCTCGCGGATAGCCGCGCTGATAATTGCCCTAATGCGCAGTGAAATGTCTCGAGTTTTTTTTTCTTCCTTTTTTCGTCGACTTCTTCTTTTTCTTTCTTCTCGAGCTACAGCGAGTCGAAAGCGGCGGTTTCTCGGGAGAGTTTTAGAATCACTAATCAACTACGATTGATGTCCACTCACGAGTGTATATAATACTCACGCGATCGATACAATATACGAATTTCGTCACTATTGTAAAATAATGTATGTGTTTTTTAAAATGCGACTAATATAAATAATTTATTTAAAAAATTAACATTTAGCATTCAATTAAAATTGTACTTAATTTATTATACGGTTTGGTATGCATCCAGTAGTAACAGACAGTATTGATCAGACGATATAAATTTAAAACAGATGATAAAAATTACGCATTAAGAACATTACGAATTCGTTTTTTACATTACACGAACACACACACACACATTTGTGTTTCGTGCCTCGGTCGTAAGTTTCTTTTCTCTCTGAATTATAGATGAGGATGGGCTTAATTATTACAAGTATACGTACGTACGGCGTTAATCTTTTTTTTTTGCGAGAGCCGCGGCTACTGGCTTCTCGAGTGTCCATCATGTCTATCTCCTGTAGCTTCATTTACTTTCTTGTTTAGTATTGATGTACGCAAGCAATTTGTCCGTTGCCGTAAGATTTTACGTGTATATGTAAAAATTGTAAAATATCAAATTAAAATTTAAATTAGCATGCAAATAGAAAAATTTTAGAATTAATATTTACATACAAATGCAAAAATTACGTTGAACTTTGTTTTACTTCCGGCGATCACTTGGAACGCGAAGTTTTCTTCAAATTGAATTGTAGAATGACATTCGGAGAAAACTACTAAACGTCGCAGTAAAATAAAGCAAATACGACGATATCATGTCGTAACGACTGCAGCGTACTACCCTGCAATCAGCGAGCGGAATGATTCTCGTATTCTTTCGGCTCCCGTGAGAAACATACTTTTTCGAAAGATCTGTCGGTTATGTATCGACTCCTTTATTATGAAAGATAATCAGTCGGGAAAATGTTTATTGCCTTATAACAGTTTAAATCGGCGCAATAAAAACTGCAAGCTAATCTTGCGCCGTCATAAACAAATAATATTACAGTTCAAAGTATAATAATTGAATATATATGCATTATTTTCGTAGTTTGCTGCAGGAATTAAAGGAATTTGTACTTTTACCGAGAAACAATCTGTAAAAGATTAAATTGAATGGAAAAACCATTTATAAAATTGAACATCGAAGAAGTACAATTAAATGGGTGTAAAAAAAATGCAAATTCGCACAATGCTATTCTCTATTGAATAACGCGCAACACAATGGGATTGGAATCAATAGTCGAATACCGGTCGAACCCAATCGATACAATACAAATGGAGTAAAATAAAATAATACTATTTTTCGACACAGGCATATTTCATCACTACCGTAAAATTAATAATAATAATATATGGTTTTTCAATGCAAATGTAAAAATGATTTAAAGGGGGACTAATTTATGCTGCGTGTATATAGTTTAATATGTTTTCAGTAGTAACAGACACCACTGTTCGGACAAAACGAATTATTTGAGTATCTGAAAAGGACATTCTAAATGTGGTTGCAAAATGCCAATATTAGTAATTTATTCATATAAAAAACTAATATGATATTTAGCCTTCAATTAAATTCCGTTTTATAGTTAATTTATTGAATGTATATGGTTTAGTCACGTGTATTCATCAGTAGTAACAGACAGTGAAACTCTCACCAAAAAAATCACATTCTGAGTATTCTTTTTCAAACGCAAATATAAAAAAAATTAATTTACATATTCTAGGACTAGTTTATTGTAAATTACATTATTTATAAAAATATATAAAATAAAAAATCTGCATTTCATAAAAATATCATTTGAATAAAAATCAGTGATTAGAAAAATCAAAGTCACTTGAAATCTAATATATAAAATTAAAAGTATGGCACTCAAGTAATATCACAGTCATTCCTGAAAAACTAAATAATATCAATAAATAAATCAATGATAGCCATACCATAGAAAATTAAATGATCTAAAATTACTAAATACTACAATAATACCACTAAATTATACGCCAATAATACACATAAAACAACTATTCACATGAAATAAAGAAAAAATATTAAAATCAGATAATTTAATCCTACAGTCAGGTAGTAATAGACAGTACTATTCAGACCATACTCATAAAACTGTCCATCAGACAACAATTAGACCTAATTTTTTAAATTATTAAAATATCCAAATAATGACGAGCTGAATAATAAAATTCCACACTCCAGTGATAAAAAAACTAATTAAAAATTCGATTACTCAACTGTGCAGGACGATGACAGCGTGGACGTGGAAGAAGGTTGGGCGGGCCTGCTGGCCAGCATCGGTCTGCTGATAGTGAGCGTCGCGGAGCTCTTCGTCTCTGGCTATACCTGCGTGACGCTCGCGCCCAAGTTGTGCGGTTGCCTGCGACCCAACAATGACGAGGAGGAAATCACTGTCGATGGCAAGACTCTCAAGACTCGCAATATGGTGCACCAGTGGGTAATCGCTCAGAACCACGTGCCCAAGAACCAGCCGATTTACGTCGTTCAGCCCGTCATGCCTATGCATCCCATCATGCAGGTAAGATTTTTTCTTCATTCTCGAGGAAGCTAAATGTGGTGTTAAATTTTGAAGTTTTTGTAAGCGTGACAAAAAAGGGTCTTTGAAATATTTTTCGTTAAAACATTTTTTTTAATAAATGTTTTTAAAGGTTAAAAAAAAACCTTTTTAGTGATTTTGTTTATGAAATTAACATCATAAAAATGCATTTAAAAGAACGTAAGTTCATTTATCTTTTAATCGCATCGAAATTTTTAACATTGCTTATATACTTGTTTTCTGGTTGTATATAAAAACAGAATTTTTTTTAACTCTAGTTTTTTTTTTATACACGGAGAGGAAAGTTTTAGTTAAATGACTATGCTGTTTTTGTAACGCAGAGACAGACTCGACAAATAAAAAATTTTACTAAAATTTGCTAAACTTACCAGTAACTTTTACTATATATAAGTCTAACAAATTTTACTATACTTTCTACTAAAATTTTTTATTTGTCGAGTATGTCCCTATGTTACTAAACCACGTAGTAATTTTTAAATTTAGCACCATTTAACCGGATATGTCGGTGCGCCAATAAAATCCCGTTTTAAAATATCTGTCATCACTTTTTTAAGAGAGATAATTGGATTAATCTATGAAATACTTTGAAAAAAAATCATAATAGTTATAAAAGCTTACAGGAACAGCATACCATACAAAATACAAATAATTTTGTAAAGTAGATTCGAAAAAAAAAATTATAATAATTAAAATTTTTGTTTGCATTACCTATAGCAATTAACAAAAATATTTAGTTTAAAAGATGCTACGTGCCTATAATCGTCCGCAGTATTCCCTCAAACACACCGTACCAATAAATTTTACGCTTCTAAATAAGTATACGGAAGAATCACCGCAGCTACTCTTAATCGAATCCAAGTATAGATATACGAACGAATCGCGTAGTTTTTCCAGCACCTTCAAAGCGGCATAAAACTTTTATAGAGTCGTTATCCAAGCACTTTCCATTTCCCCGTTGAATCGGCCGCTGCGCTAAATAAATAAAATCTGAAAATCACGCATCGATCCCCATGGGAAAGCTGAGCGAGCGAGCCGCCGAGGCTAAAGGGGAGAGACGCGCGGCGAGCCCGTTTCAATTAAGGCAATTATGTAAAGGCCCAAAGGCGAAAGAAGCGAGCACAATTACGCCTGTCATTAGGCGCGCGCTGTCGCAACGAAAATATAATTGAAAAGCGCGCTGCGGCAAAGGCGCCCGGGGAATTCGCTGCGCGCGCACGTCGAGGGCCGATTGGCGGGCGCCGCTCGCGTTTCGAATCGCGCGCGCCTCGCATTTCGACGCTTTTCCCTCGTGCTCGGCTCTCCGCGCGCTTCTTTTTTTTCTCTCTCTTCCTTGCTCTCTGCTTCCCGAGAAAAGAGAAATTCGCTGCAGCGGCGAACGACCGCGGCCTGCGGTCTTTATCCGCTGCGCGAGGGGTCCATTATCGTGCCGCTTCCGAGATTCGCGTATACCCCGTCGTCTCTTTCTACTTTTCTCGGTATTTGCTGCTGGTAGTAGTATTTTATAAAATTTTCATTGGCAGAAGCTTTTTTTTATTATTATGAGCGGTTGGAACTTAATAGTTTTAGGTTGTACAATTTTAGCACAATAAGTTAATTATGATACTCATGTATAATACACATGTATATTACGTATAAGAATACTTTTATAATAGATGTGTACAAAGAAATACAAAATCTTGGGATTCCCAAGATATGGAACATGTTGCGGACGGAATGGAGAGAGGTGGGTCGAGGCGAGATAGATTTATTCGGTTCTTGGATTTTTGATAATTTGGAT